>JANHGB010041101.1:0-31152 GCA_026283785.1 Coracopsis vasa | reverse complement strand
GACATATCTGCAATTAGCTAAAAATTTGTGATTTTTAATGATAAAAAGCATGATAATAGGTTAAGGAATGGCTTTGCATTTGTGGTATAGACTAATAATAACAATAATAAATGCTAATAAGCATTACTTATGTGCTGTGTGGTAAGAGGATAGAGACAAGGTAAGCAATAGAGCAAGAAAATGAGTATTTTCAAATTAAATGAAATTAAATTGAATGACATTAAGTGAAAATGAAATTATATTTTTGGCAACTAGACTGCAAGATATTTTCACTACTTCTCATAAAGTGTATGTAGCACCATTAGTAGTTCTCTACCTGCCGAAGAGCCTGTTCCAGTCGTGTTTGCTTGGATACTGACAGAGCACAAACTGTCTCCCATCTAGTGCTCAGCTCCTGCATTTGGACTTTGACCCAGGAAGAGTCATCACGACTGCCTTCTATCAGCTCCCTTGCAGAGCGCTTCAGAGCTTGGACACTGCTTGTTCTTTTCCCCAGCTCCTTCTGGAAAACCTAGGCACCACCAAATATATTTGAAATGTTTAACTCATTAAGGCATAATTATGTAAAGAATAAGAAAAAAATACTGGTTATAAAAAGAAATTGAAATACAGATCTAGTTTAGTTAAGAGCAATTCCATCTAAGTGATGCAAACCATACAAGTTCATCTTATTAGATTCCATATGAAGATACTCTCACTCTACCCTATCCTAATAAAACTGGAATATGGTAGGAAAATGTCAGGCAGATCATGAGAACCCATCCTGGCACAATTCATTGGAAATCTAGCCTCCTTACCATGCTGGCTTTACCATCTTCACCAAAGCAACTGATCTGACACACTGATTAATATACAAGATTGCCATGTCAGGAAAACATCAGATAAAACACTAATAATCAAGAAGGTTTAAAATCAGAAAATCAGAAATAAACCCCCATTTAGGATTTGTCTGTAAGGCTGCAGATCTCACCACATATTCATATATTTATGTGAGAGTATGCTCACATTGGCAGACTGAACAAGCTCCAGGTACATAAAGGAAGCTCTTAAAAGATATGACAACTGCAGTGTACCATACTACTGACTATGACTTACTTGTGATATACAATAGGATTTCAGAAGCAATTCCAGATATTCCAGGTTAGCTCTTATAAACAACCCATGTTTCGAAACACTTTTTTTCATGAGGGACAAAACCTCCTCCCCACTAAACAGTGTTTGGATACTGCAAGTCACTGGTAGATGAACAGAGGGACCGTCAGCTCATAATCCTCCCAGACTCCAGAGCTCCAACTGTGTGTAGCCTTTGCAATACCAGTAATTTCAACAACTGTTTCTTTCAACATACTGAACTGTACAACTGGGATTCAGAAGCACAATCCTACACCTCTTACTTGCTCCCATCTCCAAAACCACTTCAGAACCAAAATACTGTGGCTTGCCAATGTAGGCTTCCTGGGCCTAATAATTGTATACTCCCGTGCATAACTTAAGCATTGCAACTGCTTTTCTCAATGAATATACAGCAGCCCTAGAGGTTTGCAAGGCTGCTGTTGCCATGATGACTACACTGGACATTTGGTTAGCAGATCTACTAAATAAAAAGCCCTGCCTCCCCAAAGATTTCCAGTAAAATAATGTTGCAAACTGGTGTCAATGTCACTAACAGTTGTCTTCTTCCATGTATGTTTTATAACATCTTCCATTGTTGATGACATGTTTGTATTCCAAAACTGTTCCGCGTTTCTAAAAATCACTGAATAGCCAAACAAAAATAGTATTAAAATGCTACGCTTATGCCCAATCTAGTTATTAAAAAAGAATATTTTTGAAATTACCTTGTGATTGTCAATCAGGTTCATCACTAAATCAATGTCTCCATGTACTGGTTGATCTTCTGCTAGCTGAGGTTCAATTTTGTATAACCAGTCAATGAGAGCTTGCAGAGCATCAGTAAATTGTCCAGAAAATAACAGGGCTTCCTCCAGTTTATTTTGTCTGGGGAAAAAAGAAATAATTAAAATTAAAATGAACACACACAGACACACACACACTAACCATTCACTTTAAGAAAACATTTTCTTCATAAAATAATGACAACTGAGAGCTTTAAAGCAGTGTTTTTTTTTTGAAATAGTGGGCCCACCCCATCCCTCACCCCAGTCCTCTTCTACACCATCAAGAAAGTATGAATTTCTAGTATTTTATTGCTTTGGCACTCCTAATTATCAAAGAAGCTAGCCACTCTGGTTTTATTTTACAGAACAAAAGCCAAAACAGGAGCCGAAAGAGTTCTCTTAAGCCTTTTTCTTATCTGCTGAATAATTAAATTGGTTTTCAATTACCTTTCCACTGATTTTCCACAAATTGTATCCCACTTATCCCTTAGTTCACTCAGCATATCATCAAGTTTCAAGTTGTCATCAGCCAAGCTGGTTTTCTCTTTCAAGGAGCGTCCAGTCCTATTTGTGGTATCATACACAGAATGTTTGGCACCGAGAGATTTCTGGAATTCCTATACATATGGAAGAAAAAGAAAGCACCCATATAGCATTACCTGCTTACAGGCCACAGTTAATTAATTAATTTTTGACATATTATTTGCAATGGAAATTGTAGATGTTGCTGCAAGAAAATTTTAAGCTGACTGCAATATTTCTAGTCTGCCAGTGCTACAGTGCACCTGAAATTATATGGGGCTTGACACTAACAGAGTCCCTGCTTTTTGTCCCTCTCTGGGAATGTAGCTCTAAGGCACTGGAACAACTTCTGGAAAATCCTTCCTCCAGTGACAGCAGTGATTCTCATCCTGCCATAATACTCCTAAGTTTCAGCAAGGGGCTGCCTGGTAGTCAGAAGAATCTGAAAGAACTGCTACTTTGGAAGCCATGAATGAGTAGCCTTCACACTATATTTTTATATGTTAAGATGTCAAGACAGTGTAGAGCATCCCAATGCTTACAAAGCTCATCATGGTCATGCTGGGAAACCTCCAACCATAAGCATTCAACCCTCCTAAAACTGAAACATATTATAACCGGGAAGAAATGTATGCCAAATGTGTATGGATCCAAGCACAAGAAGCAGCCAGGTGACATCCAGTAACTCAATTTGTGCTGGAAATCATGATCAGAAGCAGGTTTTTGTGATCCAGGGACTTTGGAAGATGACAGTGACACAGCAGCTGCATCTGTCTGCCAACTCTGACAGCTCCTTCTGCAAAAAGCCTCTGAAAGCTTTCCACAGGCACAGCGGAACACACAGAAACATAGCTCATCTGATATTGCAGAGGAGTTCACTGACTGATAGAGTAAATAATTAAATAAAGGAACACTGCCAAGAGACAAAACCAGCCCAACACAGCAGCTTTTAAATGGTAGCAATACTTAAAGTATTTCATTTCACTCCTTTGTGAACTGCTAGCAGGAAATCAGTTTAAAAGAAAAGAAAAATCACAAATTCACTTTAGGAAAGTCATATCTACGGAATCAAATACATATTCCTGTTCTTTTTTTTTTTACCTCCACTAAAAGCCAAAAGAGATTCTGCTCAACGTTTGCTGAAGCAGATTTCATCTAATTCAGAGCAGCATTCAGTATCACCACATCCAGCATGGAAACAGTTACCACTTATATCTCACAGTAATTCCTCAGGCATGTAAAGACTGCAAGGATGCCTCATCATCACTGCCAGCATGTGCACAGCTGTTCACCTCGGACTGGCAAGCTGTTTCCAGCTGGTCTGCACCAACCTGTGCAACTGCAATTCCCAACTCTTCCACCAACCTTCCCATGCATCCACAGAGCCATCTTCTCTTTTTAGATGTGAATGTGTGTCAGGGAAAGCATAGGTGGAATGGAGGTATCTTAAGTAGGAGGCAGACACTGGGTTATGCCATGTGGACAGTGTAACCACTTTACATAGGGGGATCCAAGGTTCCTTTTCTAAAACTTGCTTGGTATTTTGCACTGTACTGTCCTTAATTTAAGGTTATTTCAGGATCCTGAGGATCAGAATGCATCAGGTGAAAAAAAAAAAAAAAGCAACATTTGTTTTGTAATTTAGTATTTCCTTACTGTCCTTTTATTTTCCTCATATAAAACATGGAAACGCACTTTAAGAAAGAATACAACCACCACTGTCAAGCTAAAACTACAATAAAAATAAAAACAATTTTCAAAATGAAAATAACCCTGTTTTTATAAAAGTTCCTTCAATACAAACAGTATGTCTCTACTCCTCTTATTCGATGGGGTTTGTTAACTACTTAACACTACTTGCACAGTGTGACTTGGTGTGCATGAGGAAACACAATGGAATTGCTGTCAGAGAAGGATCATACAGAAAAAACAGATGCAAAGGTGAACAAAGGGTTGTAGTCAATTCATTCTTTGAGAGACTACACACACTATACGACATCTACTTCCATTTTATTTCACAGAGATGTAACTGGGAGTCGATTTTGATTTAAGCTGCCCAGAGCAGACAGGTAAGCTAATTACTGAGATTTTGTTCATCTATCTACCTTTCCTTTAAGGAAGATGGGAACATACAGATAAAATTATCCAGGTTCATATAAATGTACTGTAAGAAACATTGAGCATTAGCACAGGAATGGATTGGATGACCTAGTATGGGGTTTTCCATTTCTGATTTCTAAAAATGAGAAAAAATTGCTGATAAACAGACCATGAATAACCCCCAAAAGTCCCTGGCAACACACTAGATATGAGTGTGACAGAAAACATATTATCTTGGCTTTTCTCTTTCAGGGGCTTTTTTTTGTTTTGGCAGTAACAATTGGCAAAGAGTGAGTCCAAATTATTGCTTACAGCACACATTCAGTTCAGATAGCAAAATCGTTAACTAAACGGAGCAAGGAAACCTTCAAGGCTGGACAGAAAGAAAACGACAGACACAGAGGGTGTCTGTGGGAGTAGAAGGAAAAGACTCAAAATACAAGGAAGGACATTGCAGTGTTTGGAGGTTTGACAGCTCATTAAAAAACAATTGAGTTGATTCCTTGAGGGGGGGAACTGTTTGCAGTTTAAAGTCACAAAGTTCACAGAATTCCTTCTCTCACACATATTCATCTTTTTCCTCCAAATTGCCAGTTTCAATCCTAATGTCCCATCCCATTCCCTAATGAGATTCAAGCAACTCAAGTAGCTATTCTTTGCAGCATTTTATAGGAAAAGAAGCTGGAGAAAACATATCACTAAGAGAAGCGATGAGTCTGCCAATCCATATGAGGAAACCTGAGTTCACAAAATGTACTGCTGTAGGTATAAAGAACAAGAGGGATTATCACATTTAATGTTTCAGAAGGGGGGAGAAGAATACAGATAGAGTCCTGAAAAGACCTCAAAGCAAAGTCACAGTGTGTTGACTGCACTCATGAGAAGTTTCTGCTTAAAAGACAGGAGCGAAATGATTAAAATACTAATACAGTCAGAGAAGACAAGAAAGACTATCTTAACAGCAAGGTTTTTTTCCTCAATTCCCACTGCTGACTTCAAATTCTGGCAACAGCAGCAATCCCAGGACAAACCGAAATTGCAGCATTTGCGTAACAGAATGTTAATGTAGGTTTGCTCTAGAAGCTTTAACAGCAAATATAGGTAAAACTAGTCTTTGCTTGACCAACAGCCAACTTTAGCCATATTAAAGGAGAATGCTTTCCTGGTTCACAAATACTTAAATCATAATGTAAACCGAGAGACGACAAAAATATAAAGCAGACTGATGCAGTAACCAATTGTTAATGAACATGGCAAAACTTGTTGGAGGTAAAAGCAATCATCAGAAGCTACACTAAGAAGGAAAAAATTAGATATGCAAACCACTGGGAATATTGTGCAGAATGAAAAAATAGTAAATGGAGAACAGTAAAACTCACAAGAAAAGTAGAAGAAAATACATGCCAAAACGCAGAAAAATTAATGATCTCTCAGTATTCTGTCTCTGATGAAACTGCTCCAAAATAAATCTTGAGACAGTCTGTCTCTGAGGATTCTACCACTTACCTACTTGATCCTCAGTAATACATTATTCTAGGCTTTTTTCAAAAATAAAAGTTAAGTAAAGACTTCTTATGTCTCTCCTTTTGCTCTGTGTCTGATAAAACTAAAGAGCAGTTACATTATCATTATTTGTTTGCACAGGCAAGTCTATTAGAGGGATTTTTACATTTTCATCTACAGTAGCTGGGTTTGTGGAAAGCTGGTCCTGGAATTTTGAATCCCATGAAGAAAAACCACCTTTGCTACTAATGGTGTCACTGTACTTTCTAGATGAAAACCGGTAAATTTCTGGTTTAAAGACTGAAAAAAATCCCTGCAATAAAACCTCTTCAGAGATTCCAATGCCGAGATAGCATTACTTTGTTTTCCAAAATTTCCATGGTCCTGTACTATTATTCCCCCACAGACCAAGTACTGTGAAAAGTTTTTTTTCACTCCCCACCTGTAGCACACCACCACTTAATTTGACGCAAATAAGCACTCCATTGTAATGAGGCCACAAATCTACTTCGTTTGCTGACTAAACAATACAAGGCTGACAGGCTTACCACCACCTCACTGGGCACTTTGCATGTCATCACTCACAACTCACCTTATGCTGTGCGAGCTGCATCTTTATTTTGTCAGGGTCATTTGCAATTTCAAGATCTGAGTCCAAAGATTTCTCTGACTCTTCCAGCCATTCCATAAGTTTGTGCCAGGCTTCATGGAACTGCAAGGAAGTGAGATTTGCATGGAATTTAAAATTCACTGGTTCATAAAACAGCCTGAAAATATTAAACCCCAACCGATTCTCTAAGGGCCAACCAAGTATTTGGTAGACTTTGGAAAGATTTGGTGTGCTTTTTCTCCCTGATCTCTCAAACAGGACTAGCCCAATCACATGCCCACTGGACTTAGCCTCCCTTCTCCCAGGTGAATTAGCAACCTCTAAACTACATGACCTACGTACACAGTATGTATCTTTCAGAGACATAGGGGTAACTTCTGTTGATGTCTTGCTCCTTTAGCTTCCTATATTCTTAGTAATGAATTGTAAACACAGCAAGAATGGGGTTTAGCTATTGCTTACATGGGACAACATATTGGCATGTCCCGTAATAGTAGTAAATCACTAGGGAAAACTCCTGTCTGGATGGATGCCCAAAATTTTCCCTGGGACATTCATAAATGCTCTCATTATATCAAATGCTATCTTGACGGGCAAGGAACATATTCTTGATCTTCCTTCCTGTCTCAAGAAAAAGAGTGCTTCAGGGAAGGAAGCAGGGAAAGACTAAAGATTCAATCAGCTTTCACAAAGTGGCATCCCTCTGGGATTCAATTTTTCTAAGCTGGTTGTTTCTCTCTCTCTGTCTCTTTTGAAGATTCTTCTTGCCTAGGATGCCTACAGATGAAAGCACAGAAACTAGTTCAGAAGTCTCTCAAGGCTCCTGGACCCCATTGTTTAAGGGCTGTGGCTCAGGCCTTGACACCTGTACCCTTCAGTACTCCTTCCCTGCTCTGCAGAGATAGGTGTCATCCTAAATTAGCAACTTATTGTATTCAGCTCTGTAAATGGATATAGAGATGAAATCCATCTCATTGCAGAACTGCTGTGTGCGTGAATCCACAAAAGAAACTGCTGGAAAACAAGTATCATTTGATTGGCTTATAGGCTAATTTATTGCTCAGAGTAGTTCTTACTCTATGAGCTGAGTGGTAGTAGCAGTAAACATGGCTATGTGGTTTGGCTGTGAACATTACCAAATCTTGAATAGTCATGTTCACTTGAAAAAAAAGAAGCTAGAACTTCCTATTGATCTTTAAACAAATTATACTCCTCTCACACATTCTGCATCTTATCATTTTTGTTCCTCAGTGAGGGGAACATGAATCTAAGGAAAAAACATGAACGTTCCCTGGTGAGGAAAACAGTATAAAAAACCAAAAAAACAAGCCCCCAAACCCCCAACAACTCTCCAGGTTTTTAAGAAAATAAATGGAGATATCTTACCACACAGAAAATAATGATCTAGTAACTAAGATAAGAGATCGAGGAAGTGATAAGCATCAATTAGAGCACAAGACAAACCCAAAGCCAAAGTATTAAGGGACACTCCCACAGATTACTTGAAAGGGGTTCATCACATTCTTTAAAATATAAGGGGTTGATTGTGAAACTTCTTTTTGAGCATAGATGGCACTAATATACATCTGGAAGCCATACTGTAACTTTCTTCTTTCAGACTATCCTGTATTGCAGACAGAAGTCACTGCTTGGGTTGAAAATGACACTTTCACCTCCCAAATGAAGTGCTCTATGATTGAATCACAGAAATTGCTCCACTAACTCAACAGTGTCTGTTACACTAAACTCAAGGCTTATTTGAAAGTGCTTTAAGGCACCATATTCTTCAAGTCTGGATGTAATTACAGCTAAGTTCAAAGAAGTGTACAACAGCTGTTGTCTGATTACCTGTTTGGCTCTTTTCCTTGCATCATCCAAAGCTCTTCCCCTTTCAACTAAGCGTTGAACTACTTTTTCCCATCGACTCTGTACACTAATCAGCAGATTCTTAATAAGGACAACATCCTGTTTCTGGCTGAAATATTTCAAGTGGGTTCCAGTTTTGTCCAGCTCTATGATCTGATCTCGATGAGAATTCACTTCTGTGGCAAAAACCTTGGAAAAAAGGGAGAAAATGACTCTCAGTATTACGTTGCTCAAGCACTGGGTAAACAGTGAAAAAAACCAGTCTGATAAAAGAATGACGTAGCAAGAAAGACTGTAAAATCCAATTCTAAACAAATTAAATGTTTCTTCGAGTGCCAGTATTACAGGGTTCATTTGGACATTGTTGAAGTATCTACACAAAGTGGGAGAAAAACATTACACATCTGTTTCTTTACATACCTTGTGTTCATCAATTTGAAACAAGACAGTGTCCAAGATAAGACTTGGCCGAGAAGCTGCAGTTAGAGTTTGCTCAGCCTGAGTAAGCCAATTGATGAAATCTTGAAGTGAGTTGTGGAACTCCATTGCTAAATTGAGGGCTTCTTCCAGTTTGGTCTGTAAGGATAGGTCATACTTTAATAGCAGTTGATATTGTGCAGGAGCTTCAGCCAAGTATACCATTTTAGTTCAGCATTTTGGAGTAAACCATTTTAGTTTAGCATTTTAAAACATTTTTCCAACTCAAAGTTTCCAAGCTCTAAACTAACAGCCTACATATGAGCATATTAAAGGAGAGAGATAAAAGAGTAATAGCAAAATTATGCATCATAGATGAATAGAAAATACAGCACCTAGTATCAAGATAAAATTTTCCACATTAGAATATTATATCTTCTACTACTTAATAGGACATATGGATTTACCAATTTCAAAACAAAACCAGTAGAACGAAGAACAAGTTTGCCTACACCACTTCTTTCTAATGAAGTCCAATTGCCATTTAGGTTGCCTGAATTTTGAATACAGAATTTCTATTGATCATGAGACAGTAGTCAGTGATTTTCAAACAACTGCACTGCTGGCATAACTGAGCACTCTAACCTTACAGCTCCCTGCAAAAATGTGCTCATATTGGGTATTAATTAGTTTGTTGTTCTTACATTATAAGGTTACCTTAAGAGTCACCATCATTCTTAAATTAAAATAAGACTGTATTAAAATCAGGACTGTACAGAGAGTCACCCTGTTTGCAATTATTGATATTCTTCATTGTTTGATTAAGGTAGAACAAATGGACTACAGTTCGTGAAGGAATGAAAGCAAAATGAAATGAATAATAAGAAAACGTATGTTGCATATTGGTGAAATCATGCCATTGATCTACGTTAGAACAGAAGGTAGTCACTTGAAGTACATGGCAAAAGGCCAAGCCTTTGGGAAGTTTAAGAAAAAAAAACAACGGATAAAAGCTAGGTAAATTAATGCAGCAATTCTGTACTGAGAAGGAGAGAAACTTGAATGATCAAATAATTTTATTCACTCTCTCCTGTTTATGATTACTGTAATAAAAACCAGAAAAGCCCTGAGCATTATCAGTATCATTTAACATATTTCTATGGAACATATGGAACAGACTCGTGCCATTCTCAAACATCCTCCCCCCAAATTATGGATAATCATCTTCCTGAATCCCATTTGTCCCCAGTACTCTCTAAACATACCACTGTATTTTGCATAACTGTCTCTACAACTGAATTTAAGCTTAAAGATCAAGCAAGTATGTATGCATAACACACTGAACATTAACGTTCTTACATACATGATTTACACTTCTATTTTTTTGTAAAAACACATACTTTTCTTTCACTGAGCTTTGTTTGTACTGATTCCCATTTTTCTTTTAAGTTATTTATGTCCTGCTCAACGTTTGTTTCAGCAGACTCTGGGCATCTTGCGAGCATCTGCTGGCCTTTCTGCATTAGACACTTATATGTCTCTTCTTTGGCTTCAAAGGCAGCACAGAGTTCCTAAATAAAGCAAGCACCAAAAAATAAGTCAGGTAGAAATTCAATACTCTTTACAAATGCTAATATAACATTTATTCCTCCCTCAACGTTTAGGGCATATTATTAAGACTAATAAAGGAAATATATGTAATTCATAAAAAGCCAAATGAGTAAAGAAAGGGCCCGATTCTTCAGAAAATGAGAACTTGTATTTTCTGTCAGATGTTTTCTCTGAGATCCAAAGCTTGGCAAAGAAAGTACTATGTGCTTATTGCACAAGATTTGTTACAATTTGGTTGGTTTAAAGTCCATCTGAAACACAAAAAGTGTCTGCATTATATAGTGCACTGAAAGCCCAGACCTATCCAATACACCTTCTAAAGTGGGTGGGACAACTTGGGAGGGCTGCTTTATTGTACATTGTCTCTTTTGTTTTCTACCTTCCTTCATTCACCAGGGAAGAGCACTGAAGACATTTTACACATACAAAGGAAGTTGTTAGAATAATGGTAACAACTGTTTTACTTGCTGACTATTCTACTAACTACACTTTTTTAACCATGTAAAAAATGAGGTGTATTGCATTCCTATGATTGAGCAGGCTATGTTCCATATTTGTAACAGATCATACAAAATGTACTAATGAAGCTGCTGCAGACTCCAAAATGAGGAACATCTTCCAGGAGATGAGCAGTAAGTGGCTTGCAAATAGGAGGAAAAAAACTTTCTCCTCTGATTCCCAGGACAAGAGCCCAAACCCAACATTTTCTTTAGGTTAACAGAGAACTGTACATAGGGTTGTACCTGATCACAGAGAATGGCAAAACAAAGCAGGAAGCAGGTTCAACTATGAGCTTTTAACAGCTTTTTGCTTTCTTTCTGAGGACTATGAACAGTGGTGACATCTCAACTGCTTCCTCCCAAACTCCCTACAGAATTTCTGATTTCCATAACTCCCCAGAGCATCTTATTTTACTGCAGCACAAGAATCCCTCAAAAGTAAACATAAGGAGCACAGCACAGGTCAGACATAGCAAGGAGTGTGTGGCAGGACCGGCCCCAAACTGTATCTGGACTCAGCCTAAGACAGGGGGTCATCACAGTGATTATATCTGCAGTACAGTCACACTTCTGACAGGGCAGAAACAAAGTTCTTTTTAAAGGAGGAACTAAAAAAATTATTATAAGAAAAAGAGAGGGATGTTCTAAGCAGCACTGGGAGAGCCAAAGAACCCTCTTTTTAAGCCCCTTTCCTGCTGGTGTCCTGTAATGTCTCCTCATATCTTTTGTTTTCCCGGAGTTGCCTTAGCTAGAAATGCTGCTCAATCCCAACTCCATTTGTGAACTGGTTATGGTTGAGTGCACTTTTATTCCTATCTGAAGAAACAGACCTTATAACCCAAGAAGATGGTTCATAACATTATTTCCAGTGAGAATCAAATCTCACTCAAAATATATCAATATATCTCAAAATATAGTGCAAAACTTTTTTCTTCAGTTTCATGTCACAAATTAACATAGTTTATATCACTTAGGAGCAAGTTTAAATGTGGAACTCACGGTAAGTAACACTCAAGATGACAAGTGGCTTCAACATTTCAGTTGCCACAAAACAAAAACAGAGAGGGAAAGGGAGAGGTGGAGAGAGAATTTACACGGATGCACTGGGCTTTAACTAACTGAAATACTGAAATCAAGCCCTATTTTTTTAAGGGTTATATACATTAAAGGATGGCAATTCAATGCCTGCAGTTATATGATAGTAACAATCTTTGAAATGTACATGTACAGTTAGGAAATGATTATACATATGAAGTACGTATTACTGGGACACATTTTATATTTGTTCCAACTATAATACTACATTCAGTTTAAAGATTCCTTAACTAATCTATCTGTAAGTATAAGTATAGAAAATCTGTGTATTAGAAGAATGCATCAAAGAAAACCCTGAATTTTTCCAGGCAATTTTGTTTGGTCTTAATCTGACTCTAAGTCCAGGATGAAAAAGACAAAAAGAGAAGGACTGCAGCGTTTCAAAAGTGCAAGGTTATTTCTGTGGTGTCACTGTTTCCTATCATAACTGATTTTAAAACTTTAAATTATTTTCCTTCTCAAAAATAGTTATTGGTAAATTTGGGGGGGGGGGAACACAACAGAAAAAGAGTGCCCTACATTGGTGGGAAAGGATTTTCAGCATCATTCCAAAATAAATCTGATTTTTAAAGCTTTGACAATGCATCATTCTAATGGAAATGGTGTCAGGCATATTCGAGTTCAAGGACAGTTCAGTAAATATCATTGTTACATCTGAGCCAGGAGGTCAGGAGTTTAGATTACTTGGTTTGAGTTTATATCCTGGCCTAAGAGCACAGTGTGATTTTACACGAATGGAATACTATGAACCACCTTCCTCTGAGCTAAGATATCAAGTGTCTTTTTTTAAGCCCTATGGTTCTATATGGCAGAGAACTCCATAGAATGTTTCTTAAAGAGAAAGGAAGGGCAGGAAGGGAATAACTCAGGTATCCTGACTAGCTTGCCATTTCTAAAGCTGAGTCTTTATATGAGCCAGTAGTCCTTATTACATTTTGCTAATGATGACTTTAATGTCAGCTTAGGTTAGATTGAGAATAAAGGATTGAGTCTCTTAATTCAAAGCCCAATGAATGTGAACCACTTTTAGATTCATCTTCATACCTTAGAAAAGTACAAAGGTAGTTATGAGGACAGAAGGAAAAGTATAAGAATTACTGAAAAATTTATAAACATTTCTGTTTTTCTTTCTAAGAATAAAGATGGAAAAATTCTTTTATTTCTGTCTCCACACTATTAATGGCTCAGCTTTGGGCGTCTCCCAAGCAGCTACTTTTCCTACACTGAAAATAACAGTGTTGTTTTGAAGGCTATTAAAATTTTTTAGGATATTGTACAGACATTGTGATATATAGAACATGTTCTGTATTTACCATAAACACTCTTGAAAGATAGTTAGTCCTGGAATGCAATTTGCAAAACATTCTAATACTGATACTTACCATATGGGTATTAAGCTGCTCTCTTGCTGTTTCTGGTAAACCTCCAACAGGTTTTGATGCCAACAGCTGACGTTCTGTGTCTGTCAGCCATTGCTGCATATCTTCAACTTCACCATGGAAACCTTGGGCCTAAATTACACCACATCATTTTAGACCTTACTTAAATGTTCTCCTTTCTAATATCAGCTCAGATGGAGAAGTGTACTGGCAACAGATTTAACCAGATATTTGCAATAATCAAAGTAAATTGAATAAACGAAAACAAAACCCCACAAAACAAACAAAAAACCCAAAACCCAAAGAAAAAAAGAAAAAACCACCCCAAAATTTAAACTAACTCAATCCAATCTAATTGATAAAAACAAAAACAAACCCCATGGAAATCTTGAAAGCAGGCTAAATGAGCAACTCTGAGATCAATATTTTCCCTGAATAATATACCTATGTAGGAATTTCACCCTTTAAAAATATGTAGGCCAAAAGCTGAAATCTTGATTCAGCAATATAAAAGTGACCAGCTGCGGGGAAGATATAGCTGCATCAAAACTTTCTCCAAATTCAGGAGGGTCTGCATTATGGTTTTGATTTAGGCCAACTTCTAATATATTTATCTCTGTATTTCATGTAAAAAGACACTTTTCCTGAGTTATCTCTTTACTTGATCATTTCCTTTTCACCTGGATCAAGGCACTGTCCAGCTGCTGTTTCCTTTGTTCTGTTTTTTCCAACAAGTTTTGCCAGCGCTGATTCAGAAGTTCCAGCTTGCTCCGTAAATTACTTGCTTCTTCAACAGCACTTGATTCAATCAAGTCATTTCCTGCTTTCTTAACTGCTTCCACTGTAGACTGATGAGCTAAAACATCATTTTGCAGTACCTACAATTGTAACAGAGCATGTAAGTCTGGCCATGTTGATAAATTATTGAATGAAGGCAATCACAGTGAGTGAGCTAGTCCTACTCCAGTGACAGGACAACAGTTTAACATCAGCACAGGTATTAGGAAATTAAAGCTAATAACTAAGGTCTCTTCAATCAAAAGCCATAACAGACCTTTCTGCAATACTACATTTTATTTTTACATCTTGGAAAAAGCTATATATTATAAAAGAATATATTCTAATAATATATATTTCTGAAATAATGAAAAGTTTTTAGTACTGCTAGTGAAGAATTATTTCTTCACTTTCCTTAATTTGCTACATACTTTTATTTAATAGGATTTTTCTTTGGTTTTGAGGGTAAGGTGTAAAAAAGTTATAAATAGTAGTGCCAACTACTTGTTTGAAAAGAGAAAAGAAGAGGAACAAGAATACTATGTGCCTGCTATGCAATACTGTGACAAAAAAAAGAAAAAGAGAATATGCAAAATGGTTGGGAAGGGAATGGTAAACTCCATCCAAGAAACTCAAGTTTATGACTGCCATCTTCCATGGGACAGGTTCAAACTTACCTCCCACAAAATGCTGGCATAGAGGAAAAAAATAGAAAGCTAAACACAAAGGAACTTTAGAATAAACTATACAGAGAACTTGATGAAACATGAAGTCACAAGTAGCCTATGTATACAAAATGCACATCACATTTGCTTTAATTCTTCTAAGTAAGGCACTGGAAGATACTTGTTATTTTATTTTCTGAACAGGGAAAAAAAAAGGGATATTCAGAGAAACAGGTTCATCTTATCCCTTCCTTCCTGCTGAGGCTCAGTAAGAACAAGGTCTATTCTTTCCCAAGTTATTCAAGAGATGGATGTTTTTACAGGCTACCACAGCAGGATGCACTTCTGTGTGAACTTTCTAACCTATAAACTCTGTTTTATGAAAAGGAAGTAGATTAGTTCACGTGTTTGCTGAACTCCTTCTGCACAGTCAAAAATGATGCTTGGATACTTCTTCAGTAGTAAAACACTTCCAGTGAATAAGAATATAAAAGGTTCACAGAGCAGAAACTGGGCCTGCAACTTCTTTTTTTCCTTTTTTTTTTTTTAAGGGCCTGTTTCTAACATTAGTCATATAGAGCATGTAGATATCATACTGGGCTCAAATTCCAGCTGATCACACAAAAGGCTTCAGAAGCTGCATTAAAATACACAATGAAAATACCTTAATTATCTGTGTATTATCAATTTCAATCATTCTCTCTAAATCCAAAATGTACTTTGAATACTCTTCACATCATATACACGCCAGATATCATATGGCAGATTTAAAAGAAAGGAGAGTATAAATGAGATGACATTGAAATCTCCACTCCTAGAAAGAATACATTGTCATGAACAGAACAGAGTCACACAGAGGTAGTGAAATTCTCTTGCTCTTGGGAGATACTCTTCAAAATAAAGGCACAATGGAAGCATTCTTCCTTGGGCTCCAAAGTAACAATAATGTTTGCCAAGACTTTGAGAGAACTGTTCTTCATGTTAAGTTGGATTCAACTGAGATACAATTTTGCAAAATTCAGAACAACAAATCTGTATTTTCTGAGAAAGAACAAAGAATAAAGGATGTGAAACAGTCACATGCATTTTGTGAGACCTGGCTTTAACAGAACTAATCAAGGAGTTTATTGCTTCAGGGAGAGTAGTAGCTTCAATAACTTTTGAGTTCTCTGGGTCAGATGAAGATGAACTAATTAATGTGAAGACTAGGGTGAGCTGCTCTTTCTTTGGCTAAAACCTATGCCACTTGCATGGCATATGCAAGGAATGAAAGAATATGGAGGAGTAAGAGGAAAGATCTTAGTTATTCCAAGCCTGCACTTCAGCTATAATCTGCGTCTTGAAAATCTCTATAGAGAATTGTTTATCAAGTGTTAAATTTTACTACAAGACTCACCACTAAGATAAACATCAAAAGAACATTTCAGTTAATATTCATTATAATTACATACATGATGTTTGGCAAGTTCAATTTCAATAGCCTTGGGGTCTCCACCCACAGGTTTCTGTTCATTCAGCAAGTCTTCTGTATGTGTCAGCCATGTCAGTAACTCATCCAGGGCATGCTGGAACTGCCCCAAGGCTAACAAGGCACCTTCCAGCTTGTGCTATAGTAAAAATAAAATTAACAATAAAATGGTTTCACAATGCTATTGAATTGGCTTATATTACCATTAGTCACTGTAATCCGGAGAAGATTACATGCATATGATAGCATAAAACCTAGGGAGAAACAGTTATCCAAAACAAGCAAGTGCTTTACAGTTAGAGCTGAGTTAGCAATTCCCCTGTAAAGCCTTACATTCCAGGCTTAAATTCCTGACCCTCACAGAACCCATGTAACCAGAGCAGTTAAGTTTGAAGGTTCTCTCGTCAGAGATATGACAGTAGTTTTTCATCGCTTAAAACATAATTCCAATATAAATGCAATCTGGTACACAATCTTTTAAAAACCTTTTCTTTGCTGTGAACTGATTCGGTTTATTAAAAATAATACACTTCAAAGCACTGCATCTTTAAATCTCTCTTTCATTTCTATAATTTAAGGAAAGAGCACTGAAACAGTTCAATATTAAGTTGTTGGTTTGTTTTTTTTTTTTTTCCAAGTGCTCAGTTCAGCAGCTAATATTACTTCTACACATACTAACATGTTTTCAACTGCTACTTAAGATGTCACCAAATAACCAAAATAGCATAACAATGATTTGACATGGCACTGCTGACAGAGGAAGTGATAAAATTACTGCTAAGGGCTTAAAAACCATAAAACCAACTCAATAAATTGCAACATTCAAATTCTATTACATATAGTTCTGTAATTTCCAAACAAAAAGGAATAAATGTGTAAATTGATAAAAACATCATATATAATAAAAAGCTTTTCTAAAAAACCTAAGTCATGAATAAAGCTCCCACGTTCAAGTTTGTTTACCTGTCTGCTTATAATTTTTTCTTCTAGGCTGTCCCACAATAGTTTAAGCTCTGAGAGAGGGTCTTGAACAGTGTGCTTGTCACTCTCCTCTGTTACCTTCTTCAGCAATAGTTCTGCCTGATGGTTCAGCCTTTCCATTTCAATCTGCTGCTGATAAGCTTCTGTCTTAAATTGCTATGGCAATAGAAAAAGAATACAAATAAATATATCACAAGTAATGATCTTTTTGAATATAGCATAGTACAGCAATATTTGCACTACTTATGCATCACTGCCAACTTTCATAAATGTGAGGGGTTGTTTTCCAGGGTCAAAATGCTTCTGATAATCCAGACAGTCCCAGCTAACTGAAAATATGCAACAATGTCTTACTATTCTATCACTTACTGCTAACTATGACCTGAGGATGATGTTTTTTCCTAACAGGAAAGTATTCTCTAGTGATCTCCCTGGTCTTTAAACAGAATGTATCTTCAGTAAGTTCTAGCTCTTTTGCTTGTGATAATATAATACTTCAAACTTCAAATAGAACCATTTTTCAAAAGAGCTGAAAGCAATTTTTCTTTAGTAGGACACCCTCTTGTATGTGCAATTTGGGCAGCAGTTTGAATACAGCTCGCAAATGTGTGTCCTTCTGAACTATGTGAGATTGTGGTTCACTTGAAGTTACATCATAATATAGATAGATTAAACAACCTGCCCACAGCCAAAAAAAAAAAAAGTACCAGTGAGCAACAAAACCAAGGACATTCCTGATCATTATCTACCCTTTTTTTTATATATATATATATGTATATATACAGCATAATAGCCTACCAATGTCAGGAGCACACTCAGTCACATATCCATACAGACAGGTTTCTAAGTTAGACTGGATTTTCTATTTTCACCTTACTCATGTATTGGGAATATTGTGATCTCTGTAAGCATTTAGATAGACGCCTATAACAGCAGAAATGAAGCTTTGGAGACGTTCTCTCAGAGCCTCAAGAAAGCTATTCATGGCAGAAATCAGAAAACATAAAGGTCATAGCAACAGAACCCTGCACATAATAACCTTAGAGCCTTTGAAAGAGAATGAATGCTGTTACTAGTATTTCTGGGCTGTCAGAACATATTCATAAAGTAAAAAGTAGTCTCACCAAAATTTGGAAGAGATTTTAAAATGAAACACATTTGTAAAGGAATAGTTTGCAAATATATGTTATTTGAAATTTTCATACACATTCTTTTTACTAGATATTGCAAATTACTTTGGACTCTTGAAAAATACAGAAGAATACTGAATAACACAGAAAAATGCAGACAGATAAAAATATACATGAAATAAATTCCTAGTTCATACCTTAAGCTCCTCAGTTTGCTGCTTCACTGTCTCCAGATCTGTTCCAACTGGGGACATGGATGCTAACTTGCTACCAGCAATGTCTACCCAGTCAAATATTGCCTGAAAATCACAGTATGAAATTCAAGTGTGAGCAGAGAAATAGTCATTTAAAAGTTTTCTTAAGTAAAATATCAGGGTTTTTTTTACTCCAGAGAAAAATACTTCCGTACTCTTTGAAAGAAAACAGCTCTCTTCAGCAAAACATAGGTTTCTTCGCAATACAAGGGATCAAATATTAACAAATTATTTCATGTAGTGGTTACAAGAATGTACATGCTGCAAGACTGAGTTTCTATTAGCAGAAATATTCTGCCAGTACTATTCATGCTGAGTGGCAGTCTACTTCTTGAGTAGACCAGCAATTTTTATGAATACCCTGAAAGGTAAATACAAGACAAACTCTATTGTGCATTCCTTTGGGGTGAAAATAGAAGACAGTAGCTGAGTGGTAACGCACTTTAAATGATGATTACAAACTTCTTTTGAAGGACATGGCTTTGAGCAACCTGATCTAGTGGAAGGTGCCCCTGCCCATGGTAGAGGTGCTGGAATTGTGTGATCATTAAGGTCCCTTCCAACCCAAACCATTCTGTGATTCTGTGAGGATGTTACCTGTGCAAGCAACACGGAACACGATCCCCATTCAGTACATATTATGTAGTAAAGGTCCGTAAGTGAGTGAATCTCCATAGGATAAAAGGGCTTGACTGAATCTCCATAAGATAATGCAGTTATAACTTTAAAAAACACATGAAGCCTCCCCAGTTCTGAGGCTTTGTGGATACTTCTTTTGCTCCTGATATAATGCAGAACCACCTCGAGAATACTCTACTTGCAGGTTAAGAACAGCTGTATCAATCTGGGTAATTGCATATGTGAAGAAACACCTCTGCTAGCCCCTTTTTCTCCTGCCTGTTATCTGTAATTTGTTACAGAGAAAAGCTTAGGACAGCTTGTCAGAGCTGCCTACTGCTTCACAGCTCCCTGAGAAAAGGAGAACTACCCTCAACATGCTCAACAGGAGGACGCAGCTGCAGCTAACAATCTGCCCATGATACTCTTCATGTCTACTGAAATAAGCATCAGAAGGCACTCAAATACAGCTCTTTCACAAAGTTTATAGAATGAATGATGTACAGCCACAGGAACTACAAAGCACTTAAATCAATGTCAGTGTTCCTAATGTAAGGAACCTCTATGCAGTCTGAACACAGAAGAACTTGGAGAAAAATACATAGTGAGGGTGCACTGGAAAGCAGGCGTGTTGTCTTACTATTAAGGAGTATTCTGCTGCTTGATCTGCACTGAACAGACAAGCAACTACCCTCAGTGTCATGTGAAACTAATTTTGAAGATTTAATGGAGCAAGAAAGCCAATCATTCCACAGAGCAAAAAATAGGTTTTGCAAAATCTGACCATGTTTGGAATCATTTCAAACATTTCAATCTTCTAGCCACTCAGTGACAAAAGATAAGAGGCTTGCCACTCAGCCAAAATGTACAAAGAACATGCAAAAAAAACCCACCCAGCACATACAGTGAAAAGACCATATAATTTTAGAATAGTTTGGGTTGGAGGGGACCTTTGAAGGTCATCAAGTCCCACCCCCTTGCTTTGTTTTTTCTTGGTGGTGGTGTTTTTTGTTTGGGTTTTTTTTGAAACTTTGTCAGTTGTAGGATGTACAATGTACAAGGTATCTTAAAAAATTGCTGGAAAACTTACATACAGATTTAAAAAGCAAATAATCTTCTAAAGTATCGTGACAGGATAAATTATACTGAGAATTGGTATAATGGAAGAATTGGTATAATGGTCCTGCAACATTGTTATTAATTTTTTTTGCTTAAAACATTAAAACTTAAATATTTGACTTATTTAAAAGGTGGAATAAAACTGAAGTTCTTTGACTGCACTAAACAGAAATAAAATAATAGCAAGTGAGTCTATGGACCTATTCTGTTTCTTTCAGATCATGTAAATGTGTCACAACTTCAACTCGCCTATCATATGAAGTACTATCACAAGAAAATATGAGCAGGATTACCATGAATGCGTAGGATCAAAAAACCTCTGCTCTTATCAATAAACAAGGGGACATTAATCTTGAATTTAAATACAGTGCAATGCATGAACTACATGAAGAAAACAATGCAATGGATTTATTCTTTAATGAAAAAAAAGCCCAACCCAAACCAAAAAAACCCCACCAACCCTGAGAAAAATCTGCCTATGAAGAAAATAGTCACTATAATCAGAGTGATATATCACTTGTCACTTATCAAATCACATGGCATTTTTTACTACAACCACATTAAATCCTATTGACTCAGGAATGGGTTAGGTACATAACATCATTTTACCTGCAGTCCATCTTGGTACTGAACAGCTGCCTGCATAGCTTCAGCAAGCTTATCCACCCTTTCTTTCCATGTTTTGTTTAAGGCATCCCAAGCAGAATTCAGCTGCAAGTAAGCACAATTTACTCCAATGGACAAAAGAATTTTACTGCTGTATAATGTGCATTCACTAATTATTCACTGATCAATAACATAAATAAACTAAACATGAATAGTCCATATTCATTCCATATTAACACACTTGTTCTCCCCATCACTGCATAGTTTCCCTCAGAATACACTAGAGGTTCTGAATTAACTTCAATAACTTCTGTAAACTTCCAATACTGCTTACTGAATATTTTTATAAATATAGGGATTATAGTTATCATGTGAAATAGTATTATTAAATCATTTGGAGTTAGATCGTTATAATAAAGGTAGCTTCAAAGAAATGTACAATGCTGAGTCTTAGAGAAATTCAAGTATTTTGTAATCATCCCAACAGGATTGTCTCAGTAAAGATGTCTCGCTTGGCATAAACCAGATACAGCTGAAATTTATTCTAGCATTACTTATGCAAAAAATAGCCATCTACTTTAAGTCAGTGAGGATTTAAAAAAAAAATAAAATCTTTCTTTTACAAAAATTTTAACTCATAAATCAATAAAATAAAATTGTCTGTACATTCTAATCTGAGTCAAGATTCATGTACCCAAAAGGCAAATCTTACTTTGCCATAAAGGCTTTAGGGGTGTCTCACTTTTGCCACAAAATTTTTATTTTCAGTCTTTGTTGGGGGCAGGTGGGACATACCGATTTCAGCTGAACAAGCATCTAACATAACAGATTTAAGCACTTGCATTTCCCATACCTCATCTATACTCTTGTTGACAATAGGTTTGTCAGGCTCTCCACAAGCAGCTCTAAGTTCAGAGCCAAGGCTCACAACTGTTTCTAGTTCTTCCTGCAGTCCGTCGATTTCTTCTTTAACAGCCTACAAAGAGAAGAACATACAACACTAAATTTAATAATCTATGTACAGTTTGCTTTCAAGATAGAACACAGCAGGATTGCACCTTTGTTTTCTTTAAGGTCACTTGGACTCACAATTGGATGCTGAAAATATAAGCATCCCTTTGCAGTGTGAGAGAGAAATCAACAGACATCGGTCTAAATTATAACATGAGATGGAAAAAATAAACAAGAAGTTCAATCAGAGTGTTTTCTTTTCCAGAGGTTATCATTTAACTTTCAAATCTTTAACTATAAATAATTACAGGCTTAGAGCATAATACATCCGCACACCTTTCATTTATATGTTACGTATTACTCAGGGAATCTAAAGCATGTGTAACTTTCAAAAGTCTTGGTGACATGCTTATCATATACATGTTTATAAACAGGTATGTAAATATAATGACAGGCACATGTTGCATGCTCACTGCAATTAAGCACTCATACATGTTATTTACCATAGACTCTTGAGATATCATTATAGTAAATTTCTATACAATTATCCCTCTTGGTCCCTAAACCAAATTAAATATTCTCCTGTAATTCTGTATATTCTGTATATGTAAATATTCTCCACAGTAATTCTATCTTTTCTCTGCATGATGCAAATAAAATAGTTCAGGTCAACAAAATACTGTCTACTGACCTCAGCAGCTTCTTGCTGTTGCTTGACTACAGACGGGTCGACTCCAGGTCCCTCCAATTCTCGAATAAAGTCCTGAGTATCTTTAATAGTAGCTACAACAGCCATGTGATCACACCAAAACTTTTCAGCTAGTTCCATTACATCCAACAATTTGGCCTCCCTTTCCTCAGTCAAGGTCTGGATGTCTTCCCAAATGAGGACCATTTGGTCTAGTTTATCTTGAACAGCTAAACAACAAAGGAACTACATTACCACCTTGGCAAACAATTCTTGGCCATAAATCTCTCTACAGTTCTACAGCAGAAACATATGTGTACATTTTAAAATTTAGACTCTAAAATTGTTTCTTTACGGGGCTCCTTATAATGTTAAGTGGAAACAACTAAAACGGCCTTTAAAAATAAAACAAAGGTCAAATCCATGATGAATTATTTTAAACGAACGCTTTGTTTTTATAAATCTTTAGCAGCTTCTCCAGCAGAACACAATCCACAGATCAGTGGTCATCAGAAATTAAGATTTTTTATATACTGCAGCTTGCTGCATTTCCACTACATGAAACTTTCCTCAGTCTACTACCTTTAGCAGATATATCCTTATCAGCTCCTTCTGAGCGAGCAATCATTTCCTCCCCTCTCTGTTTAAGCGTCTCATACACTGGCTGAAGTTTTTCCAGATCCACGGACACATTCTTATTTTCACTGATTTGCTCTTTAATCTTCTCAACCTCTGCTGATATCGAAGGTGGCTGCCTCAGACGTTCAACTATGCGTTTCAGACTCTCAAGAGTTGGATCTATCTTGTCATGAAACTGGGAGGGTGGTAAAGGACAAAAAGAAGTGGCAGAGAAATTAGAGAGAAAAAAAAAATCCAACAAATGAAAAATGGCATGTGAAATTTTCTTGGAAAAAGGAAAAGTAAAATTATCATATTTAACATCTCTATTCAACATATATATATGTGTAACTTGCAATAAATACCCTCCTCATGGTTCTTCCCCTCTTTTAATATTTAAATTACAAAAATGACCTTGCAAATGGTACTTTCTCTCCAATTTAAGAATTTTACTATAAGTCCTGAGACACTCCATCTGAAGGTACCATAAATATGTCAGAATCCACTTGGATTTAGTCCTGTGTAATTCATACAGTAGTTTGTATCTTATTTTGAAGAGCCATGGCTTTCTGATTTCATTCTTTTAGAAAGATATTTACCTTAATATCAAACACATACATTTTCATATCAGGACCAACATACTGGCATATAACCATGACTAAATTTGATATGTAAGGTCATTCAAAAAGACATTTGTTACTGTCCAGGTGGTGCTTGTTAGTGCAGTAAAGATACATTATTTTTGCACCTAAAAGGGGACACCAGTGTGTATTTTATGTTCACCCATGTTTGAATGAACCCAGAAGCTCAATGACAGCTATGTTAACATGGTACATGGTCTTTGGTACAGGTCCAACATTAGTCTTTACAATATGGTTTGGATCCAGCAAGTATCCTAAAAATATCTCACCACCATGCCCCTTTCAAATTAAAGAGATTAATAAACTGTGGGTGCATCTGATGATCCTCCAGGGTCTACAAAACCCACTCCTGGCTACACCTGGGAAAGGTGCTAGAAAGAACACAACAAGATTACCTTATGTGAACAAAAAGCTACACATTCTTTCTGTTCAAAGGAATACAGGCAATACAAGTGTAATTACTTTTACCACCATACAACCCACTTCAGTCAGACTCTGTGACTAATGTTATAGACTCAGTGTTTTTGTTAGAAGTGTGAATATCACACAAGCCAGCAAAATGTGCTATGAAAGATAAGTAGACATTCTACATTCAAGACTTCTGAAAAACTGATTGTGGCAACAAAACCTTACATAAATGATAACAACTGACATATAAATTACATTTTTAAGTTGTCAGTACACTCAGTAGGCTTCCTTGTACTCGCACTTCAACGAATGAGACAAGGTGTTTGAGAACTTAAAAGGAAGAAACGCAAGTTGTTACAACCTTTCATTCTGGCTCCATATGTTATGTCCTGCCTTTGATATATAATGCAATTTAATATAATTTAAAACCTGAAGAGTTAAATAATTATTCTTCCAGGACTGTCTAGACAAACACTGACATAGTCATCACAGTACAGAGCTCTGAAAATATGTATCTATGTATCTTAATAAAAAAAGATGATATAAAATTACATTCTGGGCATTACAATGTTTTGCTTTGGCATCTGCATATACATTTAGGTAAATAAAATTAACCTCAAAGTATTGCATAAATCATTAAGTATTTTCTCAACATCTGATTATACTCTAGCTGCTACCAAAGAATGCATTTTTATTCTTGCTTTCTGTACTTACCCAGTATAACATGTTAATGTCTATCACATACAAAGCAGGGACTTGAATACTAAGTAAATACCTTTGATTTTCTAATGTGCAGCTGCAAACAGGGGGAGACCTGAGCATTTATGATAAATACCAAATCTAAATAATCAGGCATCTTTCCCAGGTGTGAATAAGGAAGGTGTTATATAATGTCTGTAACCAGTTCAAAAGCAGGATGTTATCTGATGTCATTTTTTGCCTCAGGTTCTTAAACTCAGTCTGCAGGGGCTACAGATGTGACATCAAGTACAATGATCTATGAGACTTGATGAGAACTTTAAGGTGTATGTCTTTATTATTTTAGACCTAAGCAGAATATAGCACTCAATTGCCAGTGAATAGAAAAAAATTGGAATTTCCTATAAAAAACAGCAGTATAGAACAAACTATTCAGGTTTTTGAGTGGGTTCATGTACACAGTTATACTGAGTTCTTTTCTGAATTTGGGGTGGAGTAAAAGAATTTCAGTTTGGGTATCATGACAACTAACCCAATATTTGAAAGTCTTTAGAATGTGACACTTAATACACTATCAAAGTTCATTGCATAGGGTGATGAACCTAAGATACGCAGCTTTTGTGGACTTGATCTGAATTTTATGCTTATGATGACACTTTGTGAGGTCTAACTTCACTCACAATACTTTTACATAACAGTTCATGCATGTGTTGCATTAAGTTCTTGTGTGTGTGCAAAGAAGAAAATCACTATTACTACTGCTAAACCATTCACTGGTTCCACTGGTAACAGTTCATAAGTAAAGCTACCAAGTTCCAGATATAACCATACCCAAGTTAACTGATCAACAGTGACAGTAAACAAAGCATCAACTAGCAGCAGACCAGCAAGAGAAAATGGAAGTAAAGACAAAATCCCACATTTCTAGACCAAATGTGGTGGGAGTTTTTTGCTTCAAAATTTAAGAAGCAATAACATCTCTCAGCTGCAGCAAAGTTGCAATACTGACCAATATATAACATCATAAGCCCCTGAGAAATAGAAAAATCAGTGTCATAGGCAGTGATATGAACATTTACAGGCCATTAGGTTGAAAAATCCAGACAAAATGGTGGTTTAGTCTTGATGTATACATGTAGGATGACAATGTCTGTGTGTTTTTCCATTTGAATGAATCCAATTATACTTTAAACTTAAACTGATACCTGGGTACACTGAGAGATGGCTTCATCCAGTGCCAGCGCTCGCTTTTTAACATCTTCCTTAATTTTACTGTAAAGGGTGTCAGCTGCCACATACTTCTCTTGGATAGAAAAACCTTCTCCTGGGCTCAGCTCCAGCAACTGAGGCCCAGTTTTGTTCATCTTATCTATATGAGGCTTGTGCTCAGCGATCAGCTCACGCAGTTGCTATAACAAACGAAACAACTTATCAGTTTCTTATGCTTACACCACCACATTACAGCTGTCCACACTTCTAACACATCCAGCTGGCAAGAAATTCCAAACAAATACGCTTCATCCTAATGTAAAGCATAAATAACATCAAATAAAGGTAATGGATGCTTTGCTAGTGATCGCTCCCATTCCAGCACAGAGCTATCCAGGCATGAAACATCACAATTAGAGATGCACTGGAAAGGTCTGTACAACACTCTTGTAGGACATACGATTACAGGTAAAATATAAGATGTTAACTATGCATATGATGCTGGCAACAGACATTCCCCATGATATTTAGTACTCATGATGGCATAAATGGAGACAATATTGCAGATGGGTGTAACACCACCACTTTTCATGTTCATATCTGTCACTTGCTGCAAAGCCTTTAATTGAAGAACATCATAGAAAGAGACACTGGCACTGCAAGATTAGTAATTCAAATTATCCTTGATTTAAGAAGAGGAAACTAGCACAAAGAAGGGTCAAAGAAATCGGTGAAAATGACAAAAGGACAAGGAAGACTGATCAGTAGAGACCTCTCAACTTCGTTTAGCAGTCTCCCCTCTGGCCACAGGACCCCTCTACCTTCACAGCAGAACTATTACTTCACCAAGTTTAACAAGTAATTAGTAGGGAAATTAAATCTCATCTCATCTGTCTACTCCCTCTCATCATCCCCTGCCAAAGTAAGTCAAAACTGTGAAGAACACTTATGGAAGTAAACAGGTCACAAGGTGTCTTCCAATTTGCCTAAGGATTTTGCCTTTGTTTACTTGTACCCACAGATCTGACAAAGGGAAAGTGGCTTTTTTTTTAAGGAGTAGCCCCATCCTTCCCTCCAGTTTTATTTATTTTCTCTGCTTATCCCTCCCTTTTCAGAATAATCCCACTGTCTTGTGAGGCGCTGTCCTTCTTGGTGCTGTGAACTCCGTGAAGCCCTTGTGCAGTAAAATGAAAGGCACATGCTCTGTTCCTCCCAGCTGAGAGTTTGTTTAAATTAATGAAGACTCACAAAAGGGCCTATAACGGTCTCAGTGTAAATAAATCCTCTTCTCTTCAACTAAGGTCCTTCCCTTAAAAAGAAATCCTGATACTGGCTTGCTTACTCACTCCTTCCCAGAAGAGGAGATGCTGAGAGGATTGACATGACAGTGACCATGACTCTCCACAGTCCCCTGATGACAAACAGCAATGACAATACAACCCCCCCTGACTCTAGCTACTTACTGAGAATCTAAGTCTATTTGTATGCCTTGCAACAGCAAAAATAATGTTGACTAGCAGACATGAGGAAAAGGGAAAACTAAAAGCAGGTTGAAAGCTTCTACAAAATAATTTTGTGTGATCTATTTTTGTGCACAAAAAATTTACACAAGGCCACAACACTGCACGCTTCTGGGTCCAAACCTTATGTTACACATAACCACAGCTCAGTTCAAAGCAAAGTGACTGCATGATACTCTCACAGAATCAAATCTATGAATTCCATGACTTGGAACAAAGACAGTCATCAGTAAACACATCAGAACAGAAATGTAAGTGAATATAAAAAACTGTTTTCAATTCATATTCAGAACTTTTTTTTTTTCCTTTTCTTTTACTAGAACATTAAATGATTTGGTCTTCTCCATGATCTACTATTGGGTAAATGATTCCAGTATTTCAGACCAGATTATGTGTTAAAATTGCCTGACATTAATCTTCTACTTAACAAACAAATCTCAGCTAATGGCATAGCCCAGGGAAAATGCAAAAATAGAAGCTCATCAGAAGGGCCTCTCATGCAAGCAGAATGATTAAAGTAGATGAGGAACAATCCTGTAAGTAAAGCAAGCATGATTTGGTTTACGGTGACTAATCAACATAGTTTGTAAAGCACATGTTATATAGCCAGCCTTAATAGAACATGGTTGTTCATGCCGGACATAATAGGAAGACAAATGAGCGAACCCAGTGTTTACCAGTACATAAGAGTGGCACATCTTCATTAACTGGTCTCACAGTAAACAAGATATTGAAGACAGGGTTCATCCTATCTAACCTGAGTCACTTAATTGAGGCAGCTAAAATAAAAAAATCCTGGTTATTCTATGCTTAGTAGGGAGAGACAGGTATCCCCAATAGCCATATGGGCTTTGTGTGTGCCAACCCATGCAGGTTTTTAACCTCAGTGGGATACATCTGATTCCAGGTAATACTAGTAGCCATAGATGAAACATAATAATTTTTATCCTAGCTGATTATTCCTCCATGCAAGAAAGCCCATATGGTGGCCAGCCTACAAAACTGATGCCTCTATTTTGTGATGTTATGGTAAACATTTATTTCTTTTAATTATTACATAACATATATACTTGACATGAGAAATTACTATGGGATTGGCTGGAACCCAAGCAATCAATTCTTGGCCCTTTAATTGTCCATCTTCCTGGCTCAGCTAAATTTAGCTCCAATGTTACCAACAAAACAAAAGCCAACATTTTTACATGTATGCAAGATCAGTGGATGCACATATTTGTACACAGACTGTACACAAAGATAGCATTTCACTTTCAGCAGGCTGACAGCAGATACTCTAGTTTGTTAGTCTGTCATGTTTTACCCTCTTTTATTTCTTGCTAAACCATCCCATATCTGTTCTTTCTGTTTATAGGTCTGGACTGTTCTAATACTGACATTAATTTGTACTTTTAAGTTTACTTAACTATCAACTCTTGTGTGCTCAGTTTTCACTTCAATGGCAATTTTTTCTCCCTTTCGCCCTCTTTTATGCTTATACATTGCTTGCTGCCTTCCACAGAGAATCTTGTTTGCATGCACAGTTTGGGAAATGGTAAAGGCATGACTAAAAATGTATTTATTTTCTATTACCGATTTAAAGATTTATTTTTTCAACAGAAGTATAACTGTCTGGGTTATAAACATTTAGCAGAGTACTCCACAGCTCTAAGTAGAATACCACTTGGCTTTTGACCCTTTGTTTTTCAAAATTGGCAAAATGCTTACCCTATGCTCTTCTTGCTGTTGCTTTAAAGTTTCATATTCAAGGGCTGGTGCAGGAAGCTGAGAGATGATCATTTCTGTTTCAGTTAACCATGGCCAAAGCTCTTCATAAGTCTCCCAGAACTGGTTAACCAGGGACTGAGCCCGCTCCAGCTGGAGGTTTCTCTCAGAGTTCATTTGACAGACTGTATCATATTTCTGTAACAGGCTTTCCATTTTTTTCTGCAAAATAATATTAACAAAAAATAGCAATGTGTGTTTTTCCATGTCTATTACCTTCATTTCTGAACAGTCTTTGATAATTATAGAACAAAACCACAGTGAATCACATTTTAGTTTTGATAATGTTTCCATCAGCATCAGTGTTCAAGGTGGACAGAATGAGTATTGTGGGAGATCATACTTTGGCTGAGTATTTTCCAAGTAATTGGAACATATTTAATAATATTGATATTTACAAATAACACTTTATTCATAGGGCTTCCAGTCAAGCTGCAAATGATTTGATTGCAGATCTTAGCCCCACTTCCTTACTGAAGAGACTTATCTTCAGTGACACTTGGCAGAAGCTTAGCATTTCTGAATCCAAGCATCATGAACAATACACAAAAAACCTGTTGTTTGGGTTTGTTTTGGTTTTAAATCTGGCAAGAGAATAGGGTGCAATGTAGTGCTTGTAGCTTACAAACTCATAACAGAAACCACAAAGCATTATTTTCCAGGTTAGCATACATTAAGTATTGAGGATGTGTTACCATTAATAATATGATAGAATTATAAAGTCTAAACATTATAAGTTTACTGCATTTGGGCACATGATAATAAAATAAAGTATCAACTAACTATACATTTTTCCTGTGGAAGACTGCCCATGGTATCATTTTTATGAAATATTATATATTACAATGCACATAAATACTTAGCCTTGGAAAAACTAGACATATAAGCAAGTAATTGAATATGTGAAGAATTTTTTTTTGCCAGAACAAGCTATCCTTTCATTTGTTATGTCTTGCATGTAAATTAAGTATAAAGATGTTATCCAAAGGACAAAACATAGCCTAACACACAGATATACAGTATTTTTGACAAATACAAATATTTAATACAGTCTCACATAATACTGTGGTCTCTTATGACAACAGTTTCATAGACAGAACTTCTCACCTATTTGAAATTCACTTAAGAGCAAATCAGATTTCTTCAGAGATTTTCCAGCAGAGCACAATTAGTGCTGCTGTTCAAGGAGGGCAGTCATTGGAAAGACTAAATTTACACTATATATCCAGCCTCACCATAACTCAGAAAAAAAAAAAAAAAAAATCCAACCCCATAACTAACCATTCTTAAATGCTAACATGAAAAATCTGTCTATATATATGCAGCCCCAACATCAGGCTTTCTCTGTGTGTCTAATAAATAGAGGCATAAGAATCATAGAAGCATAGAATCATAGAATAGTTAGGGTTGGAAAGGACCTTAAGATCATCTGGTTCCAACCCTCCTGTCATGGGCAGGGACACCTCACACTAAACCATGCCACCCAAGGCTCTGTCCAACCTGGCCTTGAACACTGCCAG
>JANHGB010041100.1:0-18404 GCA_026283785.1 Coracopsis vasa | reverse complement strand
AAAGCTGACTGCAGGTTTCCATCTAAGGAAGGAAACTGCTATTCAAGGAGGAATGTCTGCCAGCCCTCCAGGACAAACATGAGAGTGCCTTTAGTCTTTAACTATGTTGCTCTGGGTGTGGTTAGACAAGGCTGCTAGGGTGACCTAATACTTAATGCTTTGTAGCCATCAAAAGGAACACTTTTTTATGCCCACCCCCTCCCGCCAGCCATACCACCTGCCCCATCCCTTGTCATCATATCTACAGAAATGAGCCAATTCAATCTGCTACCCTGGCAGAAAACTGTTTACTCTCATATTGAGTAAACTTTCTGATGAATAAGCAAGTTCAACTGGCTCGTGGTGTGGTCACGTAGGCTCCAGTGAGACCACAGACGGGAAGTAGTAGGAATACGGCCTGTATGGAACCTCATTTTGATAGCAACAAGACAATTCTGCTGAACTAACAGCTAAATGTACTCCAAAGATATGGTAAAATAAATTATATTCAAGAGAAGATTTCAACCTAGGACTTTCAAGCAAACACCAAGTCCCTGCCCAAGACATTTAGATGTATGTATGCACAAAGGCTATATATTAGTGCAAATACAAATATACCATATATAAAAATATGTATCATTTACTTCAAAGGGAATAAAAACCTGTAAGGGCAACTCTTGACCTCGCGTACAAGTTACTGCTACTATTTGTTGTTTGTGAAGCCTCATTGAACAGAAAATGAGGAAGGTGATTCAGTATCTGTGACAGAATTTCACTGACTTTGAAGACTTGCTTTTAGATGCAAACTCAAATAAGCCCTGATCTGAGTACTTCCATTAAAAAAGTCATTTCTAGACCTAAAATACACTGGAAGCATAAATCTATGAGTAGAAAAACATTAAGACAATGCAGTATTCTAATCCCAATGCCCTCTTGAGGGCACCCACTTACTCGGTCAACACTTTTCAGGAAAAGAAAGGCTGAGAATACGTTGCTGTCTCCCATCTTGTGAGCAAGGTGCTGACAGGGAGATGTAGCTCATAGCTCACTGTTGTAATTTACTTCATTAAAATCCACTGATTCCAGTGGGATCTGACCCATCAAAACTGACTTCATCAGAAGTTACAGATATTATAACCAAAATTCATTAGCTTGAGTGATGAAAAACTGTCTTTATGTTAGGTGTGAGTATGACTCATCCTCAGGTCAGGATAGACACCATGTCTCATAATCTTTTCTTGCAGTGGTAAACAAGTAGCAACAGAAACAGAAATTACAGCCAATGTATCACAAACAGGCTGACCTGAAAATAGATGGCTTCCCACACACTTAAATAGAAACAAGAAAGGAAACTTTGTTAGTATCAACATAACCTGATGACAAGTCAACAAGAGAAAGCTGAGTAGCCACTGAAGCAGATACCTGTATAGTGATCCTGACTGAAGGAAAAGTGTTATCTATCCTGAGAGGGAAAGAACGTGGAAGACAGGCACAGAACAATGGAAGAAAAACAAGGAGAGTAAATGTGCCAAAAAAGAAAATGAAAGGATGATTACAAAGTGAGAAGGAGAAAAAGAAAAACGCCACGTCCTTTACTAGCATTTCAAAGTACATAAATTACTTCCAATTAACTGGCAAGAAAGGGTCATTTAAATAAGGAAGCAAGTGTTATATGTGCAAATAGTAAGACAGAAAAGTCTAGAATCTCATCTTTTGGGGAGTCTGATAGAGTTTGCATGCTTTAGTTCACAGCATTCACATCTCCAAAAGCACCCGCCTCAAAAAACCCCACAAATCACCACGTTTGGCAAGATGGAACAGATGAAAAAGACTGAGGAGTCAAGCTTCGAGTTCAGATGCTTTCTATTGGCAAATGTGAGCATGCAGGCCCTTTGCTTTGAAAAGAAAATCACCCCAAACTTCTCAGAAGTATACTCAAAAGGTTCCTTCTCTTCCATAAACAGACTAAAACTAACAAATGTGGGAGAGAGCAGGGGAGGAGACCACAGACACAGAATATGAAATACTTGTACCCAGCAGGGATTCAGGAGCAAGGGAGGAAGAGGATGTTTAGTCAGTACCTTCCAGAAGTAATGACATGCCCTGCCTCTTCCTACCTAAATTACTTCAAACTTGTATGAAACAATGCACACTGCACTGCACTGCCTCAATACTTAATTTAAAAGACCAAAAGACTTTGTTACCACATTCATATTATTTATAAATTACTTGCCAGCTACACGATGTCCCTTAGAAAAAGTAGGTGTGTATGTATTTTAAGCAACCCTTGGTGGCATCCCCTTGGTTGCACAGTGAAGTCCTGTAGAGCTGTATGTGCTGCAACCAAAATCTCTGTGCTCAGAGGAAGAATCGGAGCGCAGCCCCAGAAAGGGTGATAGGCTAGAAGTGTCCTCATGTCTAGGTACAAGGGACTCCTTCCTCCCCTGATATGCATTACCACTGAAACTGGGTCCTGACATATAAACACTTGTAATGCTCTGCTACACTTCCCAAAGCTTTACAAACGAATGATCTCAGGTGGTCTGTGACTTTCTGCTTCAGAACATGGACATGCAAACAACCCACTGCATGGAAAACACGTGATTGAACTTACTATGGAATAACTACTGTCCTACAGCTTTCCATCTGCAGTCACCCTGAGGTAGTTTCACTGTAGCTTATTTCCTTGTCTAGACTCTGAATGAACACACACAGAGCTATCAGAAAGCAGTTTCAACTCAACTGACCTGCAATGATTGTCCACATGTCCATATCCCTGGGTCCGTATTACTGTAATACACAAGGGCTTCATAATCTGTAACTGCCCTCAGAATATCTGGTAAGATAGCAAAAGGCCATTAATCATATTTTTGAACTGGGGCACTGCACAAAGCAATATTTGCCCGTATCAGACAGCAGTACTGACTGAACAATAACAGCCATACTATGGACACAATCAGGAGGTTATAAAGCCATTTTTACACTGGTATAACCATTTCTACAAGGAGTAAGAATTGCACATGATGATAAAAAGTTTCTCTATACTGGTACCATCCACCCACATCAGAGCTTTCCACAGCATAAGCACTGCTTCTTAAAAACTCAGAGCTAGCAGGATGGCAGTGAAGCATACATAGCTTGCTCAGGGTCTCAGGACAGCAGCAGATGGCTACTAAACCCAGAGCTCCCAGCTCCCACATTTCCTTCGCCTGTAAGGTACTGCTGATGCTCTTCACCCTGTTCTCTTTACTCTGTTCCCTGCCAGTACTGACAGAACCAAAACTTGCACAAGCTCTGCAACCAAGTGCTTGTTTAGAGCTCATTTCACACAAGACATTGTAACACAAGAGTGGTACAAGCCAAATCGTCTCCCCACTATCAAGGAAAAATTGTCCTTTGACTAAAAGTAGGCAAGACTAAGAACTGGGATACACCAGGGGACTCTACTAAGAGTCTCATACCATGGGCAAGTCTTTCTGGCTGACAGCTTCTTTAGGAGGTAATGCTCCATGATAGCCTCATTAGGCAGTGCTTGCAAGTCACTCAGTGTAATGACAGGGATTAGGGGATGACTTGCAAATTGATATGTTGGGGAAAAGAAAACCCCAAACTTTTGCCTGAAGGGACAAATTATAAGCAAAGTTCATCTCTACTTCTCTCTGGTTTGTATTCTACTCCATTTCCTCTGTACATTCTTTATATCGACAACCACTGCTTTATAAATTAAGCTTATGTGGTCACTATTTTGCCCAACCGTTTTTCCTCCCTATCATCAAGAGTCCTGAACATCATGGGCCATTATCAGCCTAGTCTGAAAGAGCAGAAATCTCAGAGACATTTTGGACCCTGTCAAACCAGCAAACCAGGTCATGCTCCCCCAGCTCTTCTACACTGCTTGGCAGCAGGAAGCCAACTGATTCGCACACGCACACCAGACACCAGCAAACACCAGACAAGTCAGAATCCATACGTTCTCTGCCTGTGAGAGGAGGAAACCAAGGTCACCAAGTTATAACATATAAATAAATAAAATTGAGAAAATCCTTAAGAAAGGAGGCATCGTCAGTTCCACTGATGTGTGGGTTGACCCTGGCTGGATACCACGTGCCCACCAAAGCTGCTCTATCACTTCCCTCCTCAGATGGATAGGTGAGAAGATGTTAGAAAAAGCTCCTCGATGGAGATAAGCACAGGGAGAGCTCACTCACTAAATGCCATCATGGGCAAAACAGGCTCCATTTGTGGAAGACGTTAATGCAATATATTAGCAATCCAATCGGAGTTGGAAAATGAGATATAAAACCAAATCTGAAAAACACCTTCTCCCCACCTTCCCATGCTTGGCTTTACTCCCTGTTTTCTCCTCACCCCCAGCAGCACTGAGGGATGTGAAACAAGGACTGTGGTCAGTTCATCACATGCTGTCTCTGTCGCACCTTCCTCCTAAGGGAAGCACTCCTCACACTCCCCCCCACCGCTCCAGCGTGGGTTCCTTCCATAGGATGCATCCTTCAGGAACAAGCTGCTCCAGCATGGGTCCCTTCCATGGGGTGAAGTCCTTCAGGAACATGCTGCTCCAGCATGGGTGCCCCGTGGGGTCACCAGTCCTGTAGCAAATCTGCTCCAGAACAGGCTTCCCACAGGTCACAACCCCCTTCAAGCATCCCTTTGCTCCAGCTTGGGGTCCTCCATGGGCTGCAGAGGGATGTCTGCTCTACATGGACCTCCATGGCCTGCAGGGGGATGTCTGCTCCACGTGGACCTCCGTGTGCTGCAGGGGGACAGCCTCCCTCACCGTGATCGACACCATGGGCTGTCGGGAATCTCTGCTCTGGTATCTGGAGCACTTCCTGCCCTCCTCCTTCACGGATACTCTCACACACATTCTCGCTCCTCTCTCTGGCTGCAATTGATGGTGCACAGTAACTTTTTCTCCTTAAACATGCTATCCCAGAGGTGCTGCCATCATGACTTCATCTCTTTACTCACCCTGATTCAACCAACTGGCTTTAAAAATCTTGACAACACAGCCTTAAGAAACTTGTAACAGTTACAGCCAAACTCTGTGTTTGCATCTATATAGGTGCATATTTGTACATATCTGGCCATGAAGTAGATACTTTATTTGTACTATGGATAGTCATACTGCAAACCACATGCCTAGTGCTGTAACAAAAGCACATCTCTGCCACCAATTATTACCTACATCTATGTAGTGATAGACAAAAATACTACAAAAACCTCCTGAAGTTATAAGGCCCTGAAGTCTTATCAACAGGCAGAATATTGGTTCTGGAGGCCAAAGGTGCAAGATAAACTTGATTCTAACGAGAATTTATTTCCAAACCATGTAATAATCTTTGCTTTTTAAAAGATCATTGGCAACAACCTGGTGACATCTTAAAGCAGACCCATCTGAATGAGATACACAATCAATCTACCTCAATTCTATGCCCTATGGAGAACTCAAAATTCAGCTGCTGAGGGCTGACTGCTTTCATGTTCTTAATGCTACTGCCATCTAACAGGCTTCAACAGCAAAGCTGCTAACCCACCGATGCTCATGCTTTTCTGGGAAAAATACTTCAGAGACAGGCAGGGACCAACCCACACACAGCTTGAGAAATTAGCATTCACACACAATCTTGCCGAACACCACTAGAAGGGAAATAGCTCTAAATGAGAGAAGGAAATCTTTAGCAACAAATCTTAAAAAATAAAGAAAAGCCAATTTCTTCTGATCAAGAGGACAGCAAGCAGAACAAACGGCTTCCTAACCTTTACATTTAAAACAGACTGCTGCTTTAAGCACACAAAAACTAAGCCAACATGTATTAAAGTGTTGAAGACCTACAGAACTGACAATCCAGTTTTCTATTTCTGTCTGCTTACCCTGCTGCTCCTGCCTGTAAACATTTTGTAGGAGGATGTGAAATTCAACAGAGAGGACTCTGAACGATGAATGACTCCGCAGCGGCACATTCTTAGAAGTGCGTGGTGGTGCCTATGAGCTCACTCACACATGCTAACGTCACCGGTCAGGGTCAATTCAAGCCAGCTACAGCTCTACTTGCTAACAGCTGAATGTCAGTTCATTAATGGGATAGTGCCTTTTCTCCATCCCTAGTGGTAATTTGAAGACAGAAAGGGGAGAAGAGGGATAAGGAAAAAAGAAAGGGGGGGAGAAATATGTCCATATTTTAGGGAAATTAGGTTAACAGAACACGTGGTAAGACCTTCAATTCTCTGCTGGTCTTTAACTTCCAGTAAAAACATGCACTGAACACTGGTTTATTTCATTAGGCCCAATAATTTCATTTACCATGCTAATTTTTATTAACTTGATGGCTTGAAAACCTCTGTATATGGGACATAATTTACCCTGAATGCCTTCATTCTGGATCACTCGGCTTGTGAGGCTCCTTTGCAACCTGTATGAAGGCGAATCCCATTTTACCCACCATAACGTATATAACCAGCTATGTAACACCATAACCAGTGATCTGAGCTAGTAAACACAATACAAAAATCACTCTACAGTCTTACCTACACAGGGCTCAGGAGAGTAAATTGGGGAAGATTAAAGTGAGACATTACACATAGGTATTTTTACTTCAAATCAGGTATGCACAACTTGCCTTTAATATGCCTTGACCTGATCAACCAAGGTCAATGCAGTAAGGAAAAAGATGACCTTAATAATCACAGTTGAAAGACAGAACTTAACAGTTGAGCAGAACATCGCCTAAACATATCAGAACAACCATTCATTTCATAAACACATTGTTAAAAAACTTTTCATAGCCTCATCAAAACAGTCTTAGTTGATTTAAGTCATTTAACTATATCATATCTAAGACTTCTATCAGGAGAACCTACCATACATGGCACACCATCATTAAGCGTATGAGAAGAAGAACAGATGTAGGTTTCTACACCACCATGGTTTCCATCAGCTAAAGACAATGTACGGGGCTGCAGTCACAGAATGCAAATTGTAATAATAACAAGGGACTTGAAACTTCAACACCCCAAAAGGTGGTAAAATTGTCTCTTCTGTTTTACAAAAGCACATGGCAACAGATGGAGGGGAAAAAAATTATTCTAAACCAAAACCAGAACCAACACCTGCTTTTAAACAAAGATGCAGTTTTACTCAACACGTCGCAGCTTTAAGTCAATTAAAGCAGGAAAAGAAAGAAAAAGAACATCACCTAATCTTTTTAATTCTAAAATAGACTGTTGTGACAACTTCAGCACACCCTGGGGTTGGGATAAGTCACACCATTTAGAAACAAAACAACACAAAAACATAGACCACATGGCACAAGGAGGAATACAGTAGAAAACACAGCATCTCAGACAACCTTGCTGTCTTTTCCTCATCAGACACATACACGCTCAAGCAGGGAAGCTGAAACGCCAACGGTCCCCAAATGAAATCAAGCTGAAATATGCACAAAGCTGTTGCAATACCACGAGGTGATTTTACCACAAACTTGGGGAGAACACTGGATAATGGTTCCCACCATCACCACAAGGCAAAAAATTGTTCACCATGCAGAGATTTACTGGAGCTGGAACCTCCTCAGTATACATCACTCAGCCAACCACGTATCAATCCATCCAGCAACCCAAATTCGGGAACAACTAGTTTAGACTAGAGATACCCAAATTCAACCACTTTTGTCCTGCCTGTAGCAGAGCTTGACTAAACCAAAATAACATTGTCACTGCTGAAACAAAGCACACTTATATTGAAAAAAAATAAAATTAAAGAATTCAGCACCAGAGCCTCTTCAAGAGAGAATAATTTCCAGTATTCCAGTTTCCAGTACTTATGAATAAGGAGTTTGCTGTATACACAGCTTCCGACTTCTATGAACTCTACTTTCAGCCTCAAAGTATGTACTACCATAGCGAAGTAACACTAACTTTTGCCAAAAGAGAGCATTTCCAACTCCACGCACACTCAAGAATTGTCCAAAGGCTTGCAGCTACTGTACAGCAACCCTAGAGATGAAAACTAAGTTCTGCATTAAAGACTCATCACGCTATAGGACAACTCTTAGAATAAAAGCTATATATTTTACCTTGTTTTGACCTCAGTCTTCCACATACAGAGATCTGAGTCACAAGGCAGTGAGTCAACAAGGCAGAAACTTGAAGTCAAGATTTTATCAACCACTAGATTCGGTATGTAGGTTGCCATACAGAGGCTCACAGAAAATTGGGCAATACTCTGACACTCCAGAGGCAACATCTTTAGAGCTGTTACCACAACACAAGAAGGAACTCTTAAAAAGCAATCCATACTTTAACACCTCTCTTTCCATACTAGAAAATTAAGTATGTCTTTATTTCAATGTTCCAAACATAACAGAAACTCACCATGTTTATTGCTGGAATAAAGCAGCCTAAGGACAAGCTAAATATACTGAAGATATTTTTAAAGTTCAGAGAAACAACATTTGTTATTCCACACATTTAAGTATATAGCCAAATTTTTACCATTAAAGCAAGGATTCATCCACTCTGCTGTGTAAATAAACTAGTGTTGCCTCAACAAATTAACAGTGGCTTTCCTAAGCACACTGCATGTTCTGAGAATTTGTAAGTAGATATATTATACACACGAAAGCAAGAAAGTCCTCTGAGAGCCCTCAAAAAGCCTAATGCCACATATCAGCCAGAGTTCCCAACTATCTTAGCTCTTTAAGACAGTTTATAGAGTTTTAATATCTTTGCGTTCTTTGCTAGTTACGCTGAAAGACCTGAAACCCTTCACACACTCAGAGCACTAATTATGGCCATCATTTAGACATCTACATTTCAAACAAAAATCTCTTTAGAGGGGACTCTGTAGATAATTACTGACTTTCAAAATTACTGGTTTTCCCAGTAAATTAACATCTGACATGAAGGAGAACACAAGGTACAACATGTAGCATCTGACAGCAATCTAACTGTACTTCCTTTGGGAAAAGAGGAAAATGAGACATTTTGAAAGCAAGCATTTCTATTTAAGTACAGTACCAGCATCACATCCAGAACAATGGATGGCAGACACATCACATTTCAAGGAATTCTGTGTAGAAAGAAAGAAAATGTTATTTTGGGGGGAAAACAATAAAATTCTGAGCCCTGGATCACAGCCAAAAATAACAACTGTAACTTGGGTGTGTACTGGGAGAAGTGGGGAGGGTAAAACAGAGGAGTTTCAACACACACGGAGAAATAAGAAAGCCAAGAAGCGAAGGTAGAGGGACTTATGGTCCATGTGCTCGTGTTTCCAACTGAGATAAAGTAGTTAGTTCTTACTGCAAATGATTCAAAACCCAAAATGTTCATCTAATATTTTAAACTATCAACCAATAACATTAGAGTTTACATTTAACTATGATTTTTATACAATCAGATGGAAAGCCATTTTGTCAGTAATTAAAAAGCAAACATGTTTACAAAAGTTAGGCCAAAATAAGTATTTCTATTCCTAAAGCATAGATGAATATTTAATTTGAATTCATGTGTTCAAGAGAGACACAGGTAAAACAACATCAAGTCCTCTTTCTGGACCCACCAGCAGAAAATGTACTTAGCGGTTAAAGGAAACCAAGGAGAGCCATGGTTGGCCACATGCAAAATTCACATGCAATGTGTTACACCTTCCTTGTAACTGTGGTTATTTTATGGCCTCTCTACAAGGTGGAATATCACCCTCAATGTATGCAGCAACTTACATGTCTCAGCACCTCAGGTTCCACCTGCAGGTTTGGTGAACTAATTCATACTCGAGTTCAAGGTTCTACATCAAAAAGGGTGAGTATTTTGGTTTTCATGGAAAAAAAAATAAAAATAAAAAACCACAACAAAGAAGTCTTTAAGCTAGGGTTTATAAGTTCAAGCCTGTTTACATCCGTTTATAAACGGCATGCATGTGACAGCACTGAAAGAGGCTGACACCTCATAGCCATAAGACATGACTTGCCTGGCTTTCAAGAAGTTGTTGAACGGTTGTGCCAAGACTTGAGTGCGCTTCTTCTAAACCCTGAAGTGATCAAATAGTGAGGAAGCTACTCCAAACAACCAAACAGTTACTCTGCAAATACAATTAATTTCACTGCCCGCTATGTTAAAGCTTCACAATAACCAATTGCAGAAGAAACGCCCTCAAAGAGCATACTCAACTGGTACTTCATTTTTTACATACTGCAGTTTCTTTTTATCTGCTACAAACAAAGTGCACACACATTCTGGACTGCTTGATAGGAAAAAGAAAGCATGTTATTTCCATTTCATGGATACACATGTTCAGTAAGAGTTCAGCGCTGATGGCAGGTCTTCCCAATGCTATTTATCTGAAGTATCCTGTAGGATCTTGTTGCTGAAAGAGGCATCAAGCAACACTCTCACCAAACTGGTTAAGGCATGAAGCTCAAGCAATACACCCCCATGTTACTGAAGGAACATAACAGCAATGAAAATTCCTTGTCATTTCCTTTAAAGCTGTGTTTATCCAGTTCAGAAATGTCAATTGGAGGGGAACAAAAAAGCACAACAAAACAAAAACAAAACAAGAGTTTTGCCAAACTGTTTGAGGCAGAACCACCATGGCAGGAGAGTCAGCAAGGAGAAGAAAACACACTTTAAAAAGAACTAGCACACCTCAACAGCACATGAAGAATAAATAACCCGTGATAAGCAGATTTTTGCATGCATTTGCATGCACTTTGATTAAAGTTCAACAAAGATTCAAATAAAGAAAAGTTTAGAAAGTCATGATCCAAATAAAAGCTCCTCAAGGCTATCTATGCTTGGAAACACAGCACAAACTACACTGATGTGTTCCTAATTGCTTAGATTTAACTCCCTGACAAAATGAAGTTCTTCTCATCTTATTTGGGTATACATGATGCTGAACCTCCTCACTTGCAGGAGCACTAGAAAACAAATTTCCACAATCAAGCCACACTCAACACTAGCAGTCTTTAACTTGTCCAGGACTGCTGCCCAACGGCTTGAAATAAAAAGCTCTCAAGAAAAGGGTTTTGTTAGTAGGTTAGGGACCTGAGAACAGTAAGCAGAAATAGGTGTGGCAGGCCGACTAAACCCAGGTTTTGTCTGCCGTTTTTGTTTCTTCACAAAACCCCTTGAGAAAAGAGGTCAAGAAGATCAGAGAAAGAACTCTTCTCTCTACACCTAAAATACAGCTGCTTTGCTAAAAGCAAAAAGAGACATTGAAAAAATTAGCAAAATAAAAATAAGAAAAAGAAAACTGGACAGGAAGGTAAAACTGCACTTAAAGTTGAGCTCGTGTAAGTTAGTCTGGCTGTCTTCATTATAAGGCTTACGATTTGAAGGGTCTTCTACACAAAATCTGACATATACTTCCTTGCATCAGCACGCTTGTAGCAAGAGTGGGTAAAGCCCTTCCCAAATCTTCGTTCGCAAAGTCAAGCCATCATCATCATATATATATATATATGTATTTAAAAAAGCAATTCTAAATATGATTTAAATATTTTTCTCACATTCTTCTCCAATGTACTAGATTTATACATAAATATGGCTCTCATGCTGATGGCTTACAGAAGACTGTTCTAACAGTATAATCCCATTCATCTCAAGATGAATTCGACAGTAACTTAACTGTATCTTAAGTTTCAGAAGGTCTACAGTATGTTCAAACCAACTTGGTTGCCACTACATCTCAATGTGCAGTACTAGCTAGTGTATTCTCTCACATCAGATATGACACCCAACTCCCTTCTAAATATCAAATAATCCAACTTCAAAGCAGGCTACACTAACGGTGACAGCTAAAAGCAATTTAAACTTCACGTGAGACATAGCTCATTGCATAATACTCATTCAGTCCCTGAACTTGGATTACAACCAGAACATTGGTAGTTATGGACTTTAAAATGAGAAGGGGAATCCCCTAAATAGTCTATGAGTATTCCTAATATGCTAGAGGCTACAACAAAAAATATTAATGCCTCTTAAGTAATGCTGGAAAACTTGGACAAATCTGACAAATTCAATACAGAGTTTAATTTCTCCTCGTGGAAAACATTCAGGAAAAATGTGGGTTTATCACATAGACAAAATACTTCTTTTTGTACCAGTCTCAAATCTTAAAGAGGAGAGAAACTGGAAAACAAGTCTTCTCGCACAGAAAGTTCCTAAACCCAACGCAAGTCAAGACAGCTCAACATCTGATAAAGCTACATGGCTGTTCTAGTTACTGCTAGCCACAAAACATTCCATACACGTTCATGAACAACTAAATTAGTATGCTTCTATTTATTCATTTTAGCTTTATTCCAGCCACTTTAGCGGTCTGGATGAAGACACACAACTGTTCTTTTATGAGAGCAACCAAGGCTTTCTCTTCAAGCCACAACAAAGGATGTCTCCATATAAGCCAGAACATACCCTTCAGCATAGCTGAAGTTGGGTTTTTGAGGGTTTAGTTGGTAGTGTTTTAAAATCATGAAAGCTTCTCAGCTTTAACTTCTCATATATGTATCTTATAATAAGCAGAATTAACTTCTCTCGTATATATCTTATAATAAGCAGAAAAATTAGAAGGATCTCTTAGGTCCCAAAGTCCAATTTCCTCATACTGAAGAAAACTATATTGTGCAGCCCTGACTGTGTACTCAATCAAGGTAAGTCTTTAAGGTGTTTCCCTTTTCTGGACAAAAGACATTCTAAAAGATTCGTTTTCTTTGGGTGGGGAGAAAATAGATTAAGGCAGAAAATACATCATTTTATAACTTCAGTGTCCTTGTTTTTACATAAGCATTGTACTTGAGGGAAGTAAAAGCAATAATTAATGTTTGCTCATTCTGCCTTCAAAGTATTTATAGAGATCAACATCCCTCTATTTTGCTGAAGTCAAATTATCATCAGTTTCACTTCCAGCTTCACCTTTCCCCTGATAATCCTGGCTTGTGCTTCAAACTGAATTCCCCTTTTGTGGAGCCCAAGCGATCCAACAGGCACGCAACACTCCACATACGACCTCAACAGCAGCAACTATGACTCTGTGCTCATTTCCCCATCCCCACTGGAGTACGCTACCCAGAATCACTTACCACATTGACAGCTGTATTGTTCAGATGTCCCAGTCACACCAACATTCTCATACAACACCTTGCCCACGCACGTTGCCAGACGACAGGCTTTCAACAGAGGAACTCTCCATGTTAAAGCATGCTATTTCCAAGACACCTGCATTCATGGCCACTGAAGTACTCTTGGACATTACTGTTCTCTCGTATTGGTGAAAGTAAGAATGTGTCCCATTTTAAAAGTTTTAAGAACAGAAAAGGTAAAACGCACCATAATAAGAAGAGTATAAATATTACTGCTCATACCCGGATTTTCTTGAATGACTTTAGACTTGATATTCTCTTTCCACTGGCAGAAGTTTTAAGGGTGGTACAATGATGTATTTCTCCTTCACTCACACCCAAAGTAACTGTTCTTCTCCCCTATAAGCAAGCACTGCTTTTGGGTGCATGACTTCACTAATTAGCAGTGCTTCATTAAAAACCTTCCCAGCTGGAGGCACTGATCTGCACATCAGTTTTAGTCCAAATCTGGAAACCTGGGCCATTTGCATATGCTTCTACCGCTACCTCTAAAGAGCTCCAAAAGCCAGTATCAAAAAAAGTCAGGAAACATTAAAAAAACAAGTATATTTAAGACATTAGCTAAGATCTGAAACTTGAAGTTATCATTGCTTTCTTTTTTTTAATCCAAAGGTCCATTGCTGTGGTTTTTTAAACCCAACCTATTTTTAAGTTTGCCATTCCACTTACTCTTTTTCCTCTAAAAACATTTATCTATTTGTAAAACATATTTGCATAAAACTGAAACCCACCAAAAAAACCCCCAAACCAAACTCCACAAGCCCTGCGAGTAAAACATCAGCTAAACTCTGGAATTACAAACAACAAACACAACACTTCCCAAGGATAACTCCATTCCAGAGATGTGGTTCCATGCAATTTCAAGCACAAATACACAAAACCCATGATAAAGGAGCAGGAAAGTGAGATGTGACAACTTAAACCAGGAGAGTCTTTTTATGTGAAGTTTTGACAATTATAGAAGAGAAGGAACAAGTACAGAGAAGAAGGGATTACTTTTTCCATTGTTATTATTATTTATTTTAAAGCCTTACCCATCTTCAGAAAACTCCACTAATCTGAATGATTCCAATAAGCCAAAAAGACCACTTGGTTAGCCTCTAACTTGCCTTTTCTAGCAGACAGTTCTGATTTCTGGCAGGTTATTCTGTTGACTTCTTGTCACCATCACAGCACTGAAGCTGAAGAATGTCAACAGAAGCACCCCAGTCTCTCACAGCTATCAACAGGGAAGAGGCACAAGTTTCCACAATACCCAAGTTGTAAACTCTTCCATCATTCAGATGATGACAGCTGCAGACAAAAAAAGAACTGTACGCCCCAACAGTCTAAGCCATCCAAGACATGGTCTATTTTGTGCATGACAAAGCCAGGCAAACACCAAGCAAAGCCTTAAGCAAAGTGCTGCCTAGAAATGAAATACACAAGTCTCCAGCCAGAGCCTCTTTTACAGCTAAAGGTCTAATCCTTTCATCAGCCAAAGGTTTAAAAGGGAAAAAATAAAAGGCATTCTGAACTACTACTGTACCTTAGGAGGAGTTCAGCATGAAGCTTCAGGGTTATCATTTCTTCTCTCTCATTTGAGCAGATTAGAAGGAAAAGAAATTAATCTGACATCTAGTTTTGCATATTCAAAATCACTTGGACTATGGAAGCAGGGCACCTACAATTTGACAAAACCAAATTATAATTTTAAAATTAGTTGTATTAAGGGTAGATCAGGATTCTAGCCTTCCACAGTAACCTCACAAGTACGCTAAATAAGACTGTCGCTTTGAGAGGCACAGAAAAAGCAGCATTTGTTTAGTTCTAGTCAAAGTTTCTGCACCAAATGGGGAACCATGTACCAGTACAGATGATCATTTTTGCTCTGAAGTATCTCTAGAGTTTCTCATGTGAGAACTCTAGACTTCGGTTTCGCACATCCCTCTTACTTGTGTGCCAAAATACTAAGTATAACTCACTTAAAATCCCCCCCCAAAAAGATAATAAAGAAGTTATGAAAGCCAATACTTTGATTTTCAAGATCCACATCAAACCTCTGACCTTTGAGCCAAGGCACTAATAAAAATGAAAATAATCTCTCTATCTCCATTCCACAGATGTACAAGACCAAGAATTTATTTTCTTTCTTGGCTCATATTTTTTGCAACATCTGGTTTCTACACACAATCTTCAGATACTTGCCCATTTATTAAGTAAATCCTAAAGTAACTCTTGTGAATAGACACTTATGCATTAAGGGATGAATATTCTTCATGCACTGGCATTATACACCAAAATAATTCACTTATTCTGCAAGTTCTTTTGGGCAGACACCCCCCATCATAAGCCTGGTACTCACACAGCTACTGCAGCATGGTCCTGGACTATGCTTGAAGCTCTGAGCAGTTCTTCACTTGTGCTAAATTCTTTTGTGTTGAAGTAAGAACCACAGGATCAAAAACTGAAGAAAAGCATTGTATTTCTCAGGACTCACATGAAGCAAGCTCTAAAGATACCCCCCAGACAGTCTGTGGTTCTCAACTGCAGTACAATGAGGGCAAGAAGACGCTGGACCAGGATGTCCAGAGAGGTGGTAGATGCACTATCCCTGGCAGTGCTCAGGGCCAAGCTGGACGGGGCTCTGGACAACCTGATCTAGTTGAGGATGTCCCTGCTCATGGCAATGGGGTTGGACTAGATAACATCTAAAGGCCCCTTTCAGCCCAAACTGTTCTATGTTTCTTCCAAAACTGGAGCTACACGTCAAGGCTAGAACAAGCCACTGCATGTGCTAAATTCCCAGAGTATAGCTAACTAACCTCTAAAAGATAATGTATCTAGCCTTTCAGTGTTAAAGCTATGGCAAATTTCACAGATACTCATCTTCATATCCAGTACCTGCCTGTGAGCTGCCAGTAGCATGCAGCTACTTAATCCCAAGGGGAGAAGGAACAGAATTAGTGAGCTATAACTGAAACTCATCAGAAGGCCATGCAGAAATAACCAGAATGACAGAAAATAATACCATAAGGGACCACAGGCTGTCTTAATTAAAATCTCTCCAAACTCCTATACACAAACTACCTGGCAAACTTCTTCATTTTTAAAACAGGCACTATAGGGAATCTGATAGCATTCCTAATCCACTCCAGTGACCCCGTTGTTCTTAAATTTGACTCAACTAACTTACAGCATGTTTGCTGCAGTTTAAGCCCACACACTGTTTCATCTCCAGTGGGGAGGACAACAGCTCAGCCTTTTCCTTCCAGCTATCATTAATGTATTTAAAGAACATTTGGTCTTCTCTTAAAAAAAAAAAAGTCATCCAAAGTGCTTACAGCTTTCCCTTAGAGCACATTTTCTGGATCTCTGACCATGCCGCTTTGCCTGCAACTATTCTTCTCCTAGTACAATACCAAAACTAGGTGCTGCACTTTAACTTGGGCTTATTAGCATGCCAAGAAGTGAGAATCATAGAATGGTTTGGGTTGGAAAGGACCTTAAGACCACCTAGTTCCAACCCCCCTGCCATGGACATGGACATCTCACACTAAACCTTGTCACCCAAGACTTCATCCAACCTGGCCCTGAACACTGCCTAACTTTATTTATTTTACATACCATTCCTGTTAATACATCCCTATCTGAGTACTTTCTAGACTTGTGGATTGCATTCCCATCAGAGGCACTCCAAGGACTAAAGAGCATGTGTTCAAAATGATCTTGACAAAGCAGTGGTACCTAAGCGGGATGAAATCTAGGAAGCATAGATGTAGTCCATTAGTCCTCAGGAAGACTTGGCTTTGCCTCTGATGGAAATGCAATCTGCAAGTCTAGAAAGTTCTCTCAGATCAGGTGCAAAAAACTTGCTACTACACTTAAGAAAACTCAGCAGAACTCCCTTGACCTATCCCTCTAGTATGACCACGAGTCCTGGCTAACTTCAAAGGCACACTTACTTTGTAATAGCTGCAGAACCTTCTTAGACAAACAAAAGCCTGAGTTTCTGCCAGGATATACAAAACAGTTAACACTGTGAAAATGAGCACAGACAATATAAAGACATTTCATTTGTAAGAACAGACATACTGTGTCAAATCAAGGCACTGCCTCATCCACTTTCCTGTCTTTGAGAGCAACCATAAGCAAACACCTAAAGAATAACACCACAGCAAGTAACAGGAGTTATACATAGATACATGCCTTAAATTATATATACAAGTCATATTTTAAGCACATTCAGTAACTAACAATAAATGACATCACTCTCCACCACTGCATCTTGTCCATACATCAGTCTATAGGAACAAAGAGCTCTCAGCTGCATAAAGCCAAAAACAAAATTGAAACAATGCTGTGACTGAATTACTCGAGGAAAAGATTAACAGTACTGCCTAAAAGTAAAAACTGAAGTTTTTAGTGGATGATGAGTTTTAAACAAGCACTTCCATGCCACACTGTTGACTCCATGTACCAGCATGTTCCATGGCTGATCTCCTTTTAAGAGGTTTCAGTTATGTGGTCTACAGATCTTTTTCTTTGAACAGTCACAGGGTGGGTCACTTTGTAAGAATCTGAGTACCATATATTTTTAAAGGGCAGTTTTGAATAACTTCAAGAGGCTTTCAGCTATTTCTCATTCAGTAGCACAAAGGAATACTTTTCTCTTAACAATATGCTAAGATGAAGCAGAAGTGATTCAAAACTGCACCAGCATTCCCACATTCTACAGAAGAAAATACAGTCTCGAACTTCCAACATCATCACCAACTCTCAAGTCGCATCACCCAACTCCCAATATGGCACTACAGTTCAGCTCCATTTTTCACACCATTTGAAGAGTTACACATCACACAGTTTATCTCAGGACATCCAAAGAGGTACATTTTACAAAAGAGAACACTTCATATATCATTTACAAATCTGGTAGAATGCTAGTATTATTGCATTAGATCTTTGTATTTTCATTTAAAGAAGGGGGAAAGTATTATGAGGTAGTTGTATATTTGATGTTTAATGACTTACTTTCCATACAAGCACGAAACCAGCAATAAACATGGCAAAGCTGATTCCACACACAGAATAATTCTAAGTAGGGTTGAAGAAAATAGTAAGAAACAGCAATGGTCAAATAATCACTACCTGACTTGCTGCGCGTTTGTTAACCACGAATGGGCTCACCCGCGCGATCGACGGGAAGTGCGTTGGGAAGATCTCGTCGCACCGCGGATCGGCGACGTGGCTGACCCGGTCGGCGAGGTCCCGCAGCACGGGGTC
>JANHGB010041097.1:58140-74167 GCA_026283785.1 Coracopsis vasa | reverse complement strand
ACATCCACAGCTGAAACCTGCTGCATTTATGCTGTATAATCTAAAAATCTGGTCTGCATTCTCTTTGTTTCATTTTTCCTAAAACACAATCCAGCATTCTTAAACTTCAGAGCTCTGTTGCGTTATGCAATCAAATTCTACAATTCCAGCTTTTTTAACCAAAAAGCACACAACACAAATGGTTCAGCTGTCAGGGTTTGCTGTGATCTGCCTTAGCAGTTCTATCCAAAGGTGTTTATGAGACATGCCTGTGTGCACAACAGACCCAATACTTTAATGCAAGAACGGTTGAATCCTGCGTGCCACTGGCCATTTGTTCACTTGTGTTCTATTTTCATCTCTGGATCAGTTGCCTGTCTCTCAAAGAAATGGCCTAATAAAAGATCAAAAAAGACATTTCAAACCCAAGATTAAATAACTATGGGACAAATTTTGTTCATTCACAGCACTAAACTACCATTTATCTCCCCAGGGCTACACAGTTGCACACAAGAGGAGAATTTAGTGTTAGGCTGGCAATTATAATTACCATTAATTAAGGATTTATTGTCACTAATAATTGTATTAAGTGAAAATATACTTACTATTTTGAGGGGGGTTTAAGTACAATTTAATATTGTTGCTGAACGGTTCTCTATATACAGAGCAAATGGCACCCTATTCGCATATCTCAAATCCTTTACAACATTCCTCTGGGTGAGGAAACATTGCCAGACCTGGTTTACAGGAGGAACTTGGTGTCAAACTGAGGATCTTGATTCCAGCCACATGAGAAGGCTTGAAGCACCTCTGGCCACCTGGCTCAGGAATACAAACCTGGACTGGCCTCTTGAGACTCCTCTGCAGGGAATGAGGAAGAGAGGAAAGCACCTACAACTGGAATTTAAATACTCCATGTCTCCTTTGTAAATGCTAAGGTCTAGTCTGAAAACAAATTTAACTCTGTTCCTTCTCTACTTGGGTGCCTAAGGAAGCCTGAGATGCACCCTCCAAAACAGACTTCTGTTCTCCAGTTGTCACCTTTCTGCTGGATACATGGCACTGCCTCATTCCCCTGGTTTAAGCTGAAAGTGATAGAAAAGGCTGGTGGTCAGAGCAATTACCCAGGGAGGGGGAGACACAAATCCAAGCTTTCTTGCCAACAGAGTACCCAAACCCTGGGATGACATCAGGGCTGCCACACAATAACTTTTTCACTCCTCTTGATGACTCTGTCCTCTTGATTGCCTGGGCAGATTTGAAGAATCTAAAAGTAAATTAACAAAGAGAAGCCCTTCCAGTCCATTAAAGAAGGTAGAGGATTCAGAGAGAAACCTGGATTTCAAGACCTTATTCTTGAGATGTTCACCTGGTTTCACCTTAAACTATCAGCAAGTGAAATACAAGATTTAATGTTGGGAGCAGTCAAGCATCAAGCTCAGTATCTAGCAGCAAGAGATGCAGCTTCATGGTTTCTGAAACACAAGGGATGAGGAGTCAAAGAGCACAAGCTGGAGAGCAGGGTGGTCTTGCTGGGGATGACAGCAGCAGCACAGAGAAGCAGGCAGCAGCTGGCGGCTCAGATCACTCCTGTTTGCAGAAATTGCTACTGGAATTATTTGCTCAACTCAAGGATCTGAGAAATAATCAGAGATTTTTTTAAAAAATATTAATTAAAATAACTTGTGGGCTAGGGAGAATACTTCACAGAGCTTAAAGCACTCATTGTGGTTCCTGTATCAAAGAGGAATCTTGAGGGTGACCTAACTGCAGGGATCTTCAGTACTACATATCTTCATCTTGCGCAGAAAAGAATGAGTTGCATCAACTAGATACTGATTTCAGATGCATTTAAATTAGAAATAAGGCATACAATTATCAGAACAAAGCTGGTTAACCAACAGAACAAATGACCCAGGAAAATGGTTCTCTCCCCCTCTGTAGTTTCACATGAAGATGACTTTTTTTAACAGTATTTGTGGCAAAATGTTAAGTCCTACTGTGATCAAGCACAAACTGCTGGGTGCAAAGCAGGGTGATGTGTCCTGCAGTATGCAGAAGGTCATACTCGGTATCAGTAGGATTTATTGAACAGCAACTACTGTTAAGTGTATATGTTATTAAATGTACATAAGTAGACAGCCCCCACTGGCTTCCTTTGTGAGCAAACAGCACACAGCAAACAGCACACAGCAAACAGCACACAGCATTGTGCCCTGCTGTTGAAGTCAGGCTTTCTTGGTACAAAAATCAGAGTGCAGCGGTGCCCTTCCGTTGACTGGGATGTGAGGTGCAGTCCAAGCAGAGGCCAGTGTCTACCACCCTGGAAGCTTAAACATTAACACTGAAATTATGAATGTTCATGACACAGTGAATGAGGAGAACTCAGAAGGCCCAGCCCTGATTATTTTTGTGTTTGAATATATCTCTTCGAAAACAAGGAGGAAAACCAAGCAGTTGTTTACACAGGGAATGAGGGCCCCTGTGAAATATTCAGCTCTACATTTGCTTGTTCAGCTTTCATGTGGAAATGTCCTTTCTGTGAAGAGTGTTATGGACAGTCAGGATACCTTCTGACTAATCAGAGATGTGCTGACAACAGCACTAGTGGGGAGTAGTGGTGCTTGAAAAGGGTAACATGGTGTGATGGCTGCAGTCCTCATCGATCCCAGCCTCTTTCTTGATAAAGGCTGTGATACCACAGAGAAAATGATACCACTGCCTCTTGGGGTTGAGAAGGAGGAACAGTTTCAGGTTCAGGCACAATATTATACCACTATGACTAGGCAACACACTGCCAGAGCAATCTGAAGGACATGGGTATCCATCCTTGTAAGCACCCATAGCACAGGGTACCATGCAGCAGCTAGACCCTGAAACAAGTGTTCCAAGATTTATTACTGCACATGTGAACAGTGACATCAAAACTTGTGGCAGAAAAAAGAAAACAAAGATAGAAAAGGAATATCCCACATGGGTGTCTTCACAGCAAAAGCAGCATGAAGGAACCCACTGTGGAGGGAAATGGTCAGCCATGGCTGCCGTGTAAGAAATATAAGTTTTCCTTTGAGTATTCATAACATTTTCTTTGGTTCTTACAAACTAAGAACAATCAGTACATGCAGCAGTTGCTAAAATATGATTCAAGCAATCCACATGGGATATGCTGGCTTCTACCAGTGATGTCTGTTGCTTCGCAGTAAGCAGGAAGGAATAACTCGTCATTATAAGATTTACACCCCATTTTACAGTCTGTCTTTATGCTGGTTTCCAGAACCATAAAAGATCCTCAGGCTCTCAAGACAAAACTTCATATCATTACTCTAATTTGCCTTGTTGAGAAATATAATGATGTGTCAACACACTAACACAAATGTAATGCCTCTATTGCATACAAGATAGCTACTTAATGTCACTATCCACAGGGTTTTATACATAGTTTGAAAAGATAACTTTGCATCCATTTTGGCAGCTGGTAGTTAAAGTTACGTACATGCTTAGTCTCAGGGGCATATTTTCATCCCACGCTGTACTAGATTAATGCAGATAATACAGACAAGAATATGATGGATAAAATCTACAGCACATACAGCTAGCTTGCAAACAAAGGGAGGTATTTTTCCTGTGTTCTCGGGGAAGGAACTAATGCAGCCAGCTGGTATTAGCCTCCTCCTGTGCAGGCTGTGCTGTGCTAGGGGATTCTGCTGTGGTGGCTGCAGTGTAACCGCCAGCTGGGAGCACACGGGGAGGATGGGAGAGCTGTCAGTCAGCTGGGGAGGTCTCTTGGGCAGCACAGACCATTGGACTTCATTGTGCGTGCAGGACTTCATCTCAGCCAGTGAAGCACAAGGCGTATGGGCCACTTCTCATCTGTTGCAGGTAAACTGGGCTTAAAGAGATTTGAAGCTCCTCTGTGCAAAAGTAAATGAGAAAGACTTATGAAAAGGCTCAACCAACAGCTACAGAACAGACTGCCTGCTGTCACGGTTAGGTCAAGCTCGAGGCAATGAGAGCCCTATGGAAATGCAAGCAGCTTCTCAGCAAGCAAAGAGAAATAGCAACCACTATCTCTAAATCTTTACAGATCCTGGAAATGTCTGGTTATGGTATTCTTCTGAATGGGGCATGCAAAAAGAGTTTACTATGTTTGTACTCATCTACACAGAGAGAAACCAAGTGACCCAATGCGCAGAAATCTCTCATTGGATATGAAAGTACCAGCCTGAGTCTCCACAGAGAAGGAAAACACACTAGTGAGGTCTTGTACAGTCTCACGTGTTTTATGTGCTCTGCAGTAGATGTGCCTCACAACAGCTAATGGCATTGTCACTCATGTCAGACCAGGATGTACCAGTGACCTTACCCACTGCCTGTGAGCTCAACTGTACTTGGCATGGACATCTTCCCGTTGGAGCTGAGCAGCTCAGGGAGGGATCTTTCACTCTTCCCATTCCCAGGGTCTTGCAGGTCATGGGGGCTGACAGCTGGCCAGCCCTCCTGCAATGGGCTTCCTTCCAAAGCATCACCACCTGAGTCACAGCTGGAATTATTCTGTTTCTGTCACTTCTGACTTGCCCAGGCAATAGCACAGATGAGCTGCAGGTCTAAGGATTTGCTCACAACCAACACTTTCCATCTGATCTTCTGAGCAGAATGTGTTTTCGGGAGGGTAAATTAATCATGCTGCAGCAGGACAGAAAGAATGCAAAGACAGACCTGCTCACTACCTGTCAGCTCCCAGCTAGAGTTAGTTAAAATCCCCCGGCTCCAGCACAAGCTGAAACTATCAGTGGCTGATAGACTGCAATTGTCATCAAATCTACAGTCTGCGTTTAGTGGCGGGTTTTTTGTCTTTGCAGAGTTCGACTCCTGACTGCTCTGGAGCAATGAGTGTGACGAAAGTAAGGCCCTGCTCAGCAGCCCTTGGGTTTTTAATTAGGAAAAGCAAAGCTTTTCTGGAATCATTTCATTTCCTTAAAACCTCTTTTGTCAATATTATTCTCCTGCTTTTCTATCCTATAATAAATCAAATTGGTCACCTGTATTGGATGCCTGTGCTGTCCTTTGCTCAGGTAGTGAGATTGAAAATCTTTTCTGCATCCTGCACAACGAAGTGGATACAAAAGGAAAACAGGCAAACTCTCTCCTGATGGTGCTTTGTGACACCTCTCATTCATGTCTTTGACCCACACACAAAGCAGACCAAACCCTGTAGTCACATAAGCTCATGTAAGTTTAACTACACTTGACACTGTTCTCCAATGCATGATCATGGCTGAGCAATTGCTCTACCTTGGAGGAGCTGTTTCTATTTCTGTGGCTAGGGTTTTTTTTCCAGTCTAATAGCTAAGACTGCTTTTTGCCCCAGTGACAAACACCCTGTATATAGGAAATAGAAGCATTTGTCCTCTTGAAATTGGAAAGAAAGGTCATATTAACTTATCAGGTTCTAAATAATGACCTCAGAAAAGGTGTTAGTTGGAAATTAATTTCCATTTCTACTGACCTGGGTGAATTTCAAAGTGCTAAGCTCTTCATAGCAGCCTCCATATGCTCACCCATAGCTTGAGCTGTTCAGTCCCCTCTGAGTATTGATTTTTGGTCCTAGAATATTTCTGTTCCAAACATGTGATCCAGCAACTGTTCAATACAGTGAACTTTAATTCTTGATTCAAATGCTGAATTTTGTAACAAGTTATGGAAACATTTAAATCAGAGGGATGAACCTTGTATAATTGCAAATATCTCCCTTTAGGTGGGTTTGGGGTTTTTTGGCATTTTTCAGATTTCTTCCTCCTCCTGAGTTTTCTTAAGACAAGTGTTTCACATCTGGGCCTTGGCAGGTTTGTAGGTTATGCTAGTACAGTAAGGAACACTTTTTCTCCTTGAAATGTAGCAAGCAGGAAAGAAAATACTGCCAACAGCTATGGACCCCCAAAGGAGGCTTTAGTACCGTTGTGGGTAATTTTGCCTGGCGAAATTTATTGAGAAGCAAAGGCAATGCCTAAATATCACTTTATTTGTATGTTGCTCATTTGAATAACATCATTGTAAACACCCTTTTTACCTGAGCTTCTTTGTCTCTGCTGAGATAGATGGGGGTTTTGGGAGAGGCAGGGGGAGCACCATGTTGTGGTACACTGTGCAACATCCGGGCACACCAAGGGACCTTTTTCTCTTGGCACAGTAGCAAAAAACATCAGTATAATCATCATTGGAAAGTGAATAAGATAGAGCTGCCTTAGCCAGATCTTCAGAGTCTGCATCCCCCATAATGGGCTAGTGGGAATCTCGCAACACAAGCAGTGTTTTCCTGAGGAGATGGCTGATGCTGAGCACACAGCAGGAGAGCACTTTCTAGGCACAAAGCTGGGCTGCCACAGTATGCTTGATGCTTACATCCATCAAAGCCTTTCCAGGTTGACATAAGAAGCAAATAGATTTGGAATAGTTTCCTTCTCTCTGTGAATCCAGTATCTTCAGCTATGCCTGGAAGTTTCACACCCCCTGCCTTTTTCATTAAATCCCATGGAACACAGAATCTCTTTGTTCCTAGAAAGGTTGTTACCAGGCAGGGGGCAAAACCCAACACCGCTGCACTCATTCTTTGCCACTGCTAGCAGCAGCAATCATCTCCCACCGTAATCTTTTCATTTTTTCCAGATGCAAAAGGAGCCAAATCCTGCAAGACAGCAAAGAGTGTCCTTAGAGGGCTTGAGCACTCCCATTATTCATCCAGCTCGTCTAGAAAGATTTTTTTATATTTCACTGAAAATAAAAAATCAATTATTGTCATTCAGCTGCGAGGATTCTCTCTGATGCTGCTGCAAATAATATGTTCAAACAAGGGCTTTCTCCCATATAGCCAGATTCTTATGATCTCACCTTGTAAAGAAATCATAATCCTTTGTTACAATGACTGGTCTGCTGCCCTGGTAGCTATAACAATGTGCATTTTACTTATTAATAACAAAAAGCAACCTTCAGTAAAACTCAGAGGAGTAAAAGATGCCTCCACTGTTGGAGGAAGAAAAGACATATCACAGACTCCTGCTCAGAGAGATCACGTTACTGCAGCATTTGTTTGACTTTGGAGGTTAAGGGATGAAATGGACCAAGTTAGAGGGATTAGGAATTTGCCAAAGAAGCGGCTTTTTGGAAAAAAGGCTGCTTTTTTGTTATGTAAATCATCATTACCTCTCAGCGTAATAACTGTGAGATCAATAGTGCCATAGAAACCAGCAATGGGTAGTGCTCATGCTGCAGCTCATTAAATGCTCTTAAGGTGTGTCCACACCAGTGCTTCCTTTCCAACCAAGAACACACGCTGCAGTTGCCCCTTTTCCTGCACTTTGGTTTACATCATAAAGTGGGTCTCAGTGGATGCAAACTGGGGCCAAATAAAGGGTCACAGGGCCATGCCTCTTCTTTCCACCATTCCCAGTGCCTTAAGGACCAATGCTGTCTTCTGAAAGCACCACCAGAGTCCCTAAATGTCCTTAGCCTGCTGATGGTAGCAGAGAAGTGGGACTGCAATTGTATTTCTGCCCTACAGTAACTGGAATTAAAGGGTACTCCAATAAGCACACAGAGGGTGGGATTGTCCTTTGTCATAGGCCACAGCAGGGAAAGGTTTCTAAAGCTACTAACAAGTGTACCATGTCTGTATCAGGAAGAAACAAGTTACACATTCTTTTTCTGTCCTTGGACTATAGGAGAAACCAACGGACTGACTCACATATGAATATCTAAAACTAGGCCAGATAATTTCTGTCTTTCATGGCCAGACATGCAGAGACCAGAAGACAAACTGACTTGCCTTAATATTTAGCCACATCTATGAATAAAATGTTTTCTTGGCAGAGAGCACAGGGACAACCACGGCCATGGAGCCAATGCAGCTGAAGGTGCTCAGGACCCCTGAAAACCTGCGAGACCCTGAATCACAAGATGGGTAATGCCCATAGCAACCTCAGTCCTGACTCGGATGTTGTCTAAGAAGGTGTATGGGGTACTCCAGCTACAGGCTGACAGTAACTGTGAGCAGGAGGTTACTAGCAAGAACAGGCTTTAATGCATTGCAAACAAGCTCTGTTGAATGGAAGGGGCAGATTGCTTCACAGCAGTTTTGAAAAGTATGTATTTCATGGTGAAGTTAGGTTAGCACTAACATTGTTAGCTGGGCTTTGTCTTGCCTCAAGTCATTAGGCAAAATAGGCTTGATTTAAAAAAATAGCATTGTAGTTCAGCAAAACCTTTGTGCTATTGGGCAGAATGGGAGCTTGTGTTAGTAAAATGACTGCCTTTCCAGCCTCTCAGTTAGTGCACCCTAGGAATGCTCCCTTAGAATCCTGTGTTGGTTAGGCTGACATGTTTAAATAGCAGAAAATAAAGTGGTTTTCATTCAAAGAAAGCTGTGAGCATCTGCCACAAACCCTCCAGCAATGCAGCACCGCTTGGAAACGGCAAATTTACTCCTGGAGATACTGGAGCAATTTTCTCCCCTTTCTGAATGCATTCATTTCCAATGTGCTGCTGCTGGTCTGGGCTCCCCTGCCCCACTGCAGGTTGCACCCACACTGGTGTCTCAGGCTTCCCTTCTGACTGAAGGACCGTGAGGTGAGGGAGGTTTGTGCAGCTGGAGTGGCGGCTGCCAGCGAGGCTGCCTGCATGGGGACAGGGCAGAGCATCTCTTCTACCGTGGACAGCATTCACACAGTCGAGTGTATCAGACAGTCATTTATTTTTCACCTCATGCAGCAGGCTGTCACGTACTTGGTTCAAGGTCACCGGTGTCCCGCTCCACCTGATTCTTCTCATCAGAGGAGAACGATGAGGAATTCTGCTGTGATTAATATCTGCATCTATCCTCCTGGGCCCAGTGTTTTCCCTCCATTCTGGGCCCAGTGTTTTCCCTCCATTTTTAATTTTACGTTCTGCTCACCAGCTGTTCTTGTTCATTGTAAAAACAAACCTTCTCTAGTTCTCATTAGCACCATATGTCTCCTGGTTATCTGAGAAACGAATGCAAAATATATTTAAAGTATTAGTCAAATCATGATGGGCAAAAAGATTGAAAGGTAAAACTGAGAAGATGCACGTGAGACTGTATCTTCTCACTGCTACTCGTGCTGTCCACAGCTAAATCCAAAACCACATCCCACCACAATCCTCCCTCCCCTGTTCCATTAGTGCCTCCACGGCTGCAATGAAATCACAGCGATGTCTCTGGCTCTCACCTATTCGCCAGCAGAGATTTTTTTCTCCTCATTCCTTCTTCAGGCAAGTTACCACTGACCTGAAACCAGCTTTCAAATGTGAGCCCAGAACTAGAGCTAATTGGAGACAGCTGTTTCTAAAACACTTGCAGAGTTCCACAGGGCTGTTATGAACATTCAGAAACCTGTGCAGCACAAAACACAGCAGGCTGCTGTTTAGTGCTTTCCTCCTTACAACCCTCAGCATGTGATGTTTGAAGCACATTTTTCCTGATATCTCTCTATCATTCCACATCGAAACATAGTTATTTCACTTAATCTGTGAACACAGGAAATCAGTTTTCTTTGGGACATAATAAGGCAAAATGTCTAACCTATTTCTTTTCTCCAAGAGCTTCTGTCATGCAACAAATCCTATTCCAGTATTTATGTATTCAGTCCCCATCCTGACATCCTGATTGGTAAAGGAGAATATAAACAGCCCAGAATTCAGCTTAACGCCTCTGCACTTCGTCTGAGAGTGTGACATGTCATCTGATGTGCATTACCTCCAGCAGCACACAATCCCTTGGCAAAATGAACGTGTCCAGATTTCTTAGCCAATCTATTACCAACAGACCCAGAAGCAACAGAGATGCTGACTGACAGTTTTACAGCACTGGCATTGAAATTCATTATTTAATGCAGATCTGCAAATGGCTATGCTGATAGGAATGGAATTCTATATATTTATGTATCAATATATAGAGAAATTTTCACATGAAAATCTATGTATTTCCTCTGGTAATTGAACTTAGATTGTGAGCATCATTGTTGATGATGGTCCTTTGTTTGTTTGTTGTTTTTCCACAGGGAAAAAATAGCAAGCCACTAATACTCTGAGAAGAGACTTCCTGCCCAGAGGATACAGGGAACAGGAACGGCTCTAAGTGGATCTTCCACAGCAGAAAATCTTGTTTAGAGTAATAACAAAAACTTGCAGTTTCTCCTGAGAGACTGAGCATATGCTGGAGGTGGGTTATTTTCATTTTCCCCTGAAGCACACCTGGAAAAAAATGAAGCACATGAGTCACTAAAGATAATGCATGAAAATGTTGAAAAGGCAGGAAAAAATCCAATTCTTCTGATCACTCACTCAGCATGCTGCACAGAGGACTTCTTACAATCCATTACAGGAAATTTAAACAATAGATGGATTGCAATAGCTTAGAGGAGTGGACAAAAACAGTAAGGTAGAAATGGGTTACAGCGGGTGCAGCGTGATGAGCAGGTGCTCATACTGGGCATGGGGGGAAATACATTATAATATTTGGATTTAATGGTTTATAGCATCAAACCTTCCAAAGGTTCCCAAAAAAAGTATTTACTAGCTGGGTTGTGAGGGATATGAGGGAAAGCTCCAAGTGTAATTTAGTTGTATTCAAATTATTTCAGACCATACAGTTAATTTCTGAGGTAAATGATTTCTTCTTTATTGTTCTATTAGTCTCAGCAAGGTTTCACTACCCCTGCTCCAGCCCAAGGGTGTGGGTAGAGACCTGACTCCTGACTCCTGCAGCTGGCAATGTGTGCAGGAGCTGTATGGACCTAGATCTGCACCAGGCTCCTCCTCAACACTGCACCAGGGCCAGGTTTGACTGGAGCAGGCCCAGGAAACCAGCAGGAGCCCCAAGGTTGTGCTGCGCATCAATCACTCACCCCTGCTCCTGCCTCCCTCCTGGGCCTGGGGCTCCATGTGCATCCTGGGGAGCCAAATCCGCCTGAGCATCAGGCTTTCCAGTGTGAGCCCCAGCATCACCCATGGACACAGCACTGCTCTGTGCATGCTCTGGGCTAGCTAATATTTTCCCCATAGGCAGCAAGGACATGTATACTTTGCCTGATTACCGCTCTTGCTAAAAGGATTGTTGCTTGCAGGAGGGAGAGCAGCTGTACGTGATGATGGTAGGTGGTTTATTAAAATTAACGTATTAGGGCTTAAGTTGTAGAGATTTGAATTTGCTCTATTTAGGGGGGAATTGATAGATAATTTGAAGAATGTGCTGGATAACTACAGCATCAATAACAGATGTGGTTAACCTATGGCTCTCATTTAGTACTGAAAGATCTGCCTGCCCTCTGTTACTTTCAAAAGTGCATCTGATGGTTCCCCCCTGGGAAAACTGTGGTGCAAAAGGAAGTCTGAGTTCTAATTTTTTTGTTTCCCAAATTAGACTTTCAGGCCCAGATTCTCAAGGATGTCTAAGAATGACCAATTCCCTTCTGGATCAATGTGGACAGGGACTTTATATCTTTGTATAGCCATGGCTCAGTATTTTATGAGCAGACTGAGTTCCTGAGCAGTTGTCAATTTGAGTGACTTCCCTTCCCTTCAGTTTCCCTTCCCCTTCACTTCCCTTCAGCTTCTCTTCCCTTCCCAAAGCATTTCCTACAATTCATTTCTTCAGCATTTCCCAAAGCACAAAGTTGTTGGAAAATACAAAGCTTTTGAGACGAACATTTCACTCTCCCAGGAGAATGATGGTGCATTTCCAGACAGTGAAGTCTCAGATAAACTTTTCCATTGAATCTTTGAAAAATGAAGGGTGGTTAGGATAAAATTAGCAGTGAAAGGCACCAAGTGTACCAAAGCAGCAGAAATCTTCTATCAGAACCATGATTAAATACCACTATTAGCATGTGTCAACAGATATTACAGGAGTTTGTAAATTAAGCTGCTGTAGCTGTAGTTACTGCAGAACTGCTCTGTCTTTAAACATTCTTTCAAATTGACACAAACCCAGTCGGAAATAAGATTCAATGCCAAAATCCTGCATCTCCCACGGGCTGCTGTACTAAGAGGCAGTTTGGGGTCCTTGTTAAAAACCACCATCCTCCCAGGTGGCAAGAGTGAGGATTTAGTGCAGATTTCTGCTGTGATTCTTAACAATTGAAAGCATCCAAGCAAGACTGCAAGATGCTGTTGTGACTCCATTTGTAGGATACTGATGAAGAGAGGGCATTATCATGTGAAATCATTCACTCTCTGTGTAACTGATGAGCAGAGTGCTTCCTGGCATCCATACCAATAGACCAGTTAAGCACAACACTGGCAGTTTATTTTCTGACCTTGCGGCTTGGGTCACCCAAAATCCTTGGTTGATTTTCTCTAAAATTAAGCAGAAAACTTAGCTTTACTCCACAGAATGCCAGCATCGTTTGCATCAGCTGCATGCTGAAAACATGTTGTATTCATGTCCCAAGGAATAGCAGTTTACCTCTGATCAGTCTGCCCTTATTTTCTTCATCTGCCACTCAAACCATTTCTTGATGTGAGCAGGTATTTGGTGGGTGAGTGTTTGTAAAAGGCACATGATGGTGACTTTTACTGAAAAATGGTAGTTCTGACAGCAAGTTTTCCTTCTGAAAAGCTGGACCAGTCTGTCTATTAACACCTCAGTAGGACTCATTTAACTTAATGACTAGTCTTTGCATTTCTGTAACTCCTGTAGGGGTCCAGCTCAGTGCAGTGACAGGCAGTGTATCTTACCAGCCTTTTTGCATGTCTCTCTCTCGATTCATATGTCTAAATTAGAGAGTTTCAAAAAACAATCAATCACTGCTGCAAGACGAAATGAGATCCTAATCCTTTTGGTCATTGATCCAGAGAGTTTAAGCCCGTTAGGGAACAGCAGGTTCCTTCACCTCTCCACAGGTGTCACAGCTACTACGTGATATTCTTGTATTCATTCTTAAGCCTAACAATCTGTGCTTGACCAGAGAGAAGTGTCCTCCTGTTGCTGGTAGCCTGCTTCTTCCCTGACTTCCTACTCCAACAGCTACCCATGCCAAGTTCATATTAGCACCTCATTTTAATTCACTCAGATTTTCCATCTTCAGCATCCAGCCATTGGGTCTCATTATACCTTCCTCTGCCCTGAGCTTAATGAGCTATTTGCTAACCGACATTTTCTTCCTGGCTTTACAGGATATTTTCTTCCTCCAGGTAACTATCAGATGATGAATGGCAGTTTGGAGAGGGCCTTAAGCAATCTCATATCATGGGAGTTTTCTCTGCCCATGGCAGGGGGGTTGGAACTAGATGATCTTAAGGTCCTTTCTAACCCTAACCATTCTATGATTCTATGATGTTTCATTTTTCTTTCCAGTAGTATGAACATACCAAAAATATTTGAAGCTCACCAGTTTCAGTGCTTACTCTAAACATTATGTGCTTTCTGTGGGCCTTTTCTGTGTCTTCAGCAGCCTTTCTACTTTTATAAAGTCCATGTTAGGATGCAATGTGTCACTCCCCAAAAGCACCTCCAGTGACTCAAAGGAAAAAGGGAGAGCCTGGCTCAGACGCTTCTAATCACCTGAATCCTTTCCCTGAACCATTCCCAGGTCCTCAATGTGTTCTCCCAATGCCATGTATACCGGGAGAAAATCATTGGCCCAGTCTTACTTGTTAACCCCCTTCTTCAGGCTCACAGAAAATGCCTTTTTTCTCAGTGTCAGAGGGGGCTGACCCTGCACCCATGCTCACCATACCCTTTTCTCAAGTTCCTTCTCTCCAAGGCACAGTCCCCCATTCTGTGGGTTTGGTGTGAAAACCTTGGCCCCGCTCAGCTGACCAGTACTCGAATGCACCACTCATCTCCCTTCTTTTCTTCATAGACAACCCTAATAGCAGTTAAATGCTGATTGACTGCAGATACTCTCTGCTCCTGCTGCATCTCAGCAAAGATTTCTTCTCAGTGGGACCTTGTGTGAAGAACCCCAAGTCATCCACCTGCTCAGCAGCATCTACATGACATTGCCTTTCTGCATACTTTACCATCCAGGAGGCAGACAGGACTCTCCATACAGTGAATACTCCCCAGTCCTTCCCAAGACTGCTCCAAGCATCCACAGCTACCTCAGCCATGTAAGCTGGCTGTAATTTTGGCCAGCCTCAAAAGGCAAGTCCTGCACAGGACAAGGTAAATCACTCTCTAGATTGCTCTGAATGGCTGCACAGCTCTTAGCTCTGCCTGCTATTGCACCAGCATCATCTGCAACTTTTCTATTATGAGTGGTTTTAGACTTGCTTTGAGAACACTGGCAAAAACATTGTGGCACGCTGGGTGCAGCACGGATCCATGGAGCATCCCACCAGACAAAGTCCACACCGTGACCACTCCCCATTCCCTGCTGCTCCTTGCAGCCTGCCAGTAAGTTGGTAATTCATCCATTTAACACACACATTCTTCATGAACACTGTTTAACCTTCATGCTACAGACAGAATATCACAGATCCCTGAAATACTATATAAGAGTTTGCTATATACATGCAGTTAACTTTTTTTTGGGGGCCAAACTTAGTTTAAAACAAGATGATGACATTTGCTTAATAGGAGAAATTAAACATTGAGCTGATAAAGTCCACATAGAAGTACATGCTATTTCAATCTGTGGACAGAGTAATGGCTGGTAAAATACCCATCACTGAGAAGCAGAGATGTAAAATACAGGCAGAGCATCATAGAATATTTTGATTGCTCCACATACTCATCTCTGACATGGGGCCTTGATGTCCGATCAATAGCAGGGCTTTTCCTGTTGGCCTCAGTGTACAGGGAGGTCTGAGTAAAACAGGTTGCACAAAAGAGGAAAGGTGAAAAGTGACAGCCCTGCAGGTAGGTGACATTGTAGTGGGGCAAGAGAGGAGTCTCCTCACAGGGCAGCAGCGAGGTGCAGCAGTCAGAGCTTACTGGAAGAGCGAGAGAGGGGCACGGGCATGGTTGTACATTCAGTGGAGACTGACAACACATACTGAGTGTTAACGCAGCTCTCCCTTGCTAACGTTTTCAGCTAGAATGACCAGAAGGGAAGCTGGATCTTCATTAAAGGGAGAAAGGGCTGTGAAGTGCAGCACAGAGCAGAGCACTCTGCATACAAATGAGAGGTAAGCCACAGTGCATTTTGAAGAGCTAGGCATAGACCATAGTCTATAAAATCCTTGCTTAGCGCTAATCAGGCCCGATCATGTCTGAATCAGTCATTTCCATACAATTTCCATTCTTTCAACCTTTTTGCTCCAGTCGTATCTTACAGGCTTATTTCACATCATCACCCTCCTGCAAAGGAGCTCTGTATTGGTAGCCAGGCAGTGATAGCGATCTGCAGCATGTCACCACTGATCAGAAGAGCTGCTGAACTGAACTGATGGTTTCATCACTTAATGCCCTGTTTGCTTTCATGTTTCACCCTGAGCACACAGCTCCGTCCTGCATATGTTCCATTTCATTATGTCTTCTTGTTGTGACTGTACATTAGTAGCACTGGAGCTTCTTGGCAGGGTGGAGACAACACAGCCCAGACCTCTGCATCACTCAGACACCATGTAGACGGCATGTGGATGCACAAAGAGAAATAAAAACCTGTTGTTTGTTTTCACCTAATATGATAAACCCAACTAAAACACAAAAGACATAGCACCTAATGGAGCATATTTCCTGAGAGGAGATTCTAGCACATATTAAGACTGGCTTTTGGATGGGACAGAATTTACCAGTCCTCTAAATATAGACACATGAAATGACCCTGCAGCTACCAGTCATATAAATCATGTTTGCAGCCAATATTCAGGAGAAATTGTTGCACTACTTCCTCGGTATTGTTGAACTAGTGAGCCTGGCAGGATAGCTGCTTGCAGGGGTTATGTGCCACGTAAATCGTCAGTGTCTGTTGTGTGCTTCATGCTCTCAGATAAACCAAAGCAAACTGATTCAAGACAAGGCAGGGATTTTGAAGCATGCTCTGTTTGTTCACAGTGTTTGTATATCCTCTTTCAGGAGCCCCCATCCCCA
>JANHGB010041097.1:25956-52342 GCA_026283785.1 Coracopsis vasa | reverse complement strand
TTAGATTGGATATAAGGAGGAAGTTCTTTACTGTGAGGGTGGTGAGGCACTGGAATGGGTTGCCCAGGGAAGCTGTGGATGCTCCATCCCTGACAGTGTTCAAGGCCAGGTTGGACAGAGCCTTGGGTGACATGGTTTAGTGTGAGGTGTGCCTGCCCAAGGCAGGGGGGTTGGAACTTGATGATCTTAAGGTCCTTTCCAACCTTAACTATTCTATGATTCTATGATCTTTCCATTGACTGAGGAGAGCAGGTTTTATTTAGGTAAGTGCCATGTTCACACTCTGTTTCTTATTGAAGTCCAAAGCTCCCTCTCCCTAAAGACCCCATATCCTCCTTCCATGGCCCACCCAGCCATTAATGGACCCCCTGGTGCTCACCTGCACTACAGCTTCTGTGAAACAGCAACTGCCTCATGTGGCTTCCATTGTACCTTACACAAAACTAATTGCACTTATTATATCAAGAATTACCAACATGATGAAGCCCTCAGTGACATGGTTTGATGGTGATCTTGACAGTCCTGGGGTTATGGCTTTACTTGATGACCTTAAAGGTCTTTTACAACCCAGTTGATTCTATAATTCTATAGCAAACAATTAGCGTTCCCTAGGCACTGCTCTAGGGAGATAGTAGTAATGGAAACAACCTCATAGCTAAGCTTCTCATGGACATTCTAAATAGTACAGGCTAATCTTGTCTCAGTTAAATGCTCTTCTCACTGCAATTAATAAAAGAAGTCTGTTTTCAAATAAAAAGATGCTTATGTCTTCTTGTCATTGACTTCTAGCAAGCCTGAGCACTCAGCCAAAGCAGTGCTCCTGTTCAAAATTGGAAATACCATAAGCCTCCAGATTAGCAATGACACAGTTACTACATGCTTCTGCAGACATCAACTTCATCATTTATTGGCCTTATGTATTTGCAGATGATCTGTGAAAACTGCTGGGTATGAACTCTGCAGCTGAAACCTTCTAGTGACAGATTAGTTACCTAATATGCAGGGACTCAATGAAAAACATACAGAAGTATAAAGAGGACGGGAAGACTTTATGACAAATGGCTCAGGATCTCAAGGTTCAGTCAAACCGCCTTGCTACATAAGATTCAAAATACAGAAAATTAACACTATCTCAGCCAAAACCAGCCCACAGGGAAATAGGATTCCAGAAAACGTTTGAATGCTGCAAGGCAATTCTGTGATGTCGGATTTAAACTTATTTTGCCCCACGTGAGAAACTTGTCTGGGTGACAACTGTGGCATTCTTTTTGTCAGCATAAAAAATGATTTGATTATGCATCACATATTTTCCAGGTCTTTGAAAGCCTTTGGGATTATGCTGGAGGAAAGATTTAGTTATGTTTCTATGGAAACCATAACACTTATATAAAAGCCTGTTTAACAAGCTAGAGTGTGACACTGTATCTCATTCAAGGTGAGCCACCTCCAAGATAACTCATTGATAAACTTCCAACTGGGTTTTAAAGTCTGGGAGGACACCACTGGATTTCTTACACCTCTAATTAATAGGAGTGAGACACAGCAGGTACTGCTGGGTAACTACTTAACACCATAACATAGGTGTGACAATCTCACTTGGAAAGTTGCAGTCATTTGGCTAGACTTGAAAGGAAGTTTTTTGTCAGGTAGATCATACAGTAATGACTTCATAAGTTTATGTCTTTCTCACTTATCCCTTATTTTATACATGTGTAAAACTTCACTGACTGCAGTGTGACACCCGGAGAAGTTACACAGTTATGGGGTTTTTTCATAAAACACTGAGGTGTTCCCAGCTGTTTGTTTGCAAACACCTAGAAATAGAAGTGGTATTTTCTTCACTTAGTTACTGCTATTCCTGAGATGAAAGTCTCCTTTGAAATTAAGAAGCGCTTTGTCCCCTCAACACTGCTCTTCCCAGGAAGCACACAGAAGCTGCTGTTGCAGTGAAGCACAAACTCTGTAGCAGGCAGTAGTCACAATTTATTTTTGTCTTTTCTCCTCAGAAAAAAAAAAAGTTCAAATCAACTTTTAGAATTTATTTCATGTTTTCCCAGTGACAGCACTCCCAGTGATGCTGTGGATGTTATAGCAGTAAACTAGAAATAGCAGAGCGGGTCTTATTTGATAATCACAGTACTGGCAAAAGCTGAGAAGGAAAGTTGCTTTCTAAATTGGTTATCTCACCACAAAAAGTTCACTGATATGAAAACAGTGCTGGAGCAAGGATTGAAAGGCATTCCAGATACAGCATCAGATTGTGGGATTAGTTTTTTAATCTACTCTTACTATTTGAAAAAGTTCAATGGTTTAAAATACTTTTGGTAGCATTGAGAGACATTGTTCTCTAGGGCACGAGTGACTCTTTCTGGATTTTAACAAAGCCAGTCACATACATTTTTGTCAATGCACTAAGTTATTCACAAAACAGCTTCTCTCTCCCCTGAGAAAAGGAAACAGTGAGAACACAAAGGGGATATCTCAGACCTGTTCAGGGTCTGATCCTGAAAAGACTCCTGCAGTGATCGAACTTCTCACACTGTCATGTACCCTCAGAAACATTCTTTTCCACAGACGAAGTTAATGAGATCACGTAAGTTTTCTTGCAGCACTTTCACTTGTTTTCTCAGCTACACAGCCACTAACGGGGCCACTGATGTCCATTGTGATAGTTCACATTCTTCAAAAAATGCGCCAAACTACCACTGCTCCATTGCTGCCATTGAACTGGTTTTGAGGGATCAAACAGAAATGGCTATTTTGTGCTGGAGAGGCCCAGTTGTTAGTGCAGCCGAATGTCATCCAACTAGCTGAACTGTTGCAGAAGCCACCTTAGCAAGCTGCACAGAGTCAGTCTGTGTTGTAAGGTGCTGTGAGGTGACTGAGGTTTACCGAGTTTTGTTCTGGCAGGATACGGAAAGCACAGGAAATATGCACGAAAAGCAAAAGTCTCTAAGAAAGGTTACACATTATCTGTTCAGGAGAAGCATGGTTTCTAGACATCTGGTCTGAACTGTCAGACAGCTCATTCGTTCTCCCCAGGTTCCACTGAGCCAGAGAGGTACTTTCTACCACCTCTTCCTGCCAGGACAAGTTTCTAACACCACTTGCTAGAGCCCAGACTTCATTTCTGCAGAGATGGAGGCGAAGCAGGCAGGTACAAACCATACAACAACTTCTCAGAAAAAAAGTTAGGATTTAATCACAATACCTTAGATATGTAGTCCAGTGGGATAGGGGATCCTCCACAGGCTCAGTGCTGCAGAGGAGGATGCAAGCCAGAATTCAGTCCTTCATGAATCACCCCTCCAAAGCCCTGCTGTTTTAATTTCCATGACCCATAGGTTAATATTTTCTGCTGCTTACATTCTATTAAACATTTCCAAATAATTATACTCATAAAATTCTAAAATAGATGTTTTGAGTTGTTTCCTCGCTGGCAAACGTGCTAGTTAATTAGGGTTGGCTTTAAGGACTAGCAAAGATAACTGTGACAGATTGAGCATGAGCTGCATGGTGCACATCTCCGCCATGTAAAGCATTAACAATCATATGTAGCTAAAGCATCCTCTGTGCCTCACAAAAACTAGTAACTTAAGCTTCAGAACACCTGTGATGGATAGAATCTTTATTTTCCTCATGCAGCAGGAGCAATGCAGCTATAAAGGCTAAGATTTCTAAGGTCAGCTTTCTAGAATCTGTCTCAAAGCTTAGTTCACTGGGGCACCACTAACAGCAGGTTTGCTCTGGATCTGATTCAGTCTTATTCAGTAGAATTGGCCTTTAAATATCACTTCTGAAAAGTTACAGACCTGCTGCTTGTGTTGGCCTTCCTGGTAGCTGTGCCACATGTGCATGGATGGGTGGAAAACTCCTCTTTGCCTTCCCCAAGCCTACTTATACTCCAGCCCCAAAATTGTCACGTTATCTGTAGATGTAGGGATAATTCTTGCTTGGTCTTGCCACTGGTCCCATTGTCATCCCAAAGAAGTGTCTGTCAGTTCTTTGGCAATGTGTTACTGACTCCTAGGTATGACAGGGTCACACAGTGCCTTTCTTGAAGTCATGCAGATGTAGCTACTCACACTTTCCAGCTGTGTGCAGTTTCAGCCACATCAGTTCCAGCATACGTCAGTGGTACTTTTACACTTCTGCTTCAGTTGAAAGTTTTGATTCCTCCACCCCGAGTGCAATAAACGGCTGAGACCTGCTCAGGTCAAGGTTCTAAATGGCAGACCCATCTTTTCTGTATATGAGCCATGTTTTGCAAGTGGACCATCAAAGGAAGCCCAGATGGAGGTATTCCATCAGTATTCAGATAGCAAAAAACATCCCCATTTGATTATTAGTTTGCTGATAAATACACAAGGGTGTATGTGACGAGGAGGCAGTATTCTGTTTTCTGAACATTACTTGGAACAGCTCTTGAATGTTTCTATTCACACACCAACATGAAGCTATGTTACATGTGGCACAAGAGGGAAGAGTAAAAGGTCAGTTTTTCTGATGATGTGAATAATCCTTCCCCAGTGCAGCCTCAAAATTTAACTGAATCATTCATTTGCAGAGAAGCAGCAGATGTTCAGTCTTCCAGCCTGGCCTACCCTCTGGAGAAGAAATGTGCAATACAAAGTTCAAGTTTTTCAGTTGTCTGAGTACACACACACATGCACATAAGAAAACAGGCACTGCTTCTTGAATACATCATCACTCAGAAGAAATTAAATTCCTTCTTTTGGGCACTTCACCTCCGCAATAATGACCATTCCAAGAATTAAATCTCTTAGAAACCAGCTCTACCTGGAGAACAGAGAAACCACCAAACCTCTTTCCCCCATGTGTATGCTGGCTGCATATATAACTTAGACTCACGCAACTTATTCACATGCTGAGAAAAAAGCATTTGCAATATCATGTTGCTGCATTTTATGGTGACATTGATCATAAAATATTGTAATATAAAATACTTGGTGATTTTTCTTGTCCTACTTGCTCTGTCAGGAAGTTGACCAGCAGTTTGCCTTCTAAGCCTGTTTTGAAGTGGATAGAGTTGCCTCAGCCTGAGCAAAGGGATTCCCTGGGTTTTCTAAGATGAAGCAGATGATAACCTCGCCATGATTCCTGTTCTCTTTCACTGAATGAAGACTGTTTTGTTTAGTTCAGTGCAGCTATTTTTATTTTTATTTTTGTCTTCAAATATCACCTCACTAATGATACTGAACAGTTTGCAAGCTGAAACTATATCTGCCTCATAAGGAAATGGAGGTCAAGCAACTAGATGCAAATAAAGTTGTGTCCCTGTGGGGGTTTGAAAATACAGTCATTTTGGAAAGTAAGTTTCAGTGTGGTCATTTTTCACCCCTGTTGACTGTGAGAGCATCAGAATTTAGTCTTAATTTTAGTTTAGTTCAGCTTATTAGAAAAAGGTTGCTACTGGGGTGAGAGGTGTAACTAAGTAGTAGAGCTGAGGGATTTCAGTGTTTACAGAGAGCTGATGTTATCACAAATAATAATTTTTTTTCAAAAACTCTTAAATGGAGCCAGAAGTTATAAAATGTTTCCTTGAAGCCAATAATCCCTGTATTTCAAGAGCTAACTGCGCTGGTTTTCCGAAATAAGCATTTATTTAAACAAAACCAAAACAGTTGCATGCTTGAAATGCTTGTAGTCAAGAGGAAGAAAAGCAATTAAAGGATCACTTAAAAAATAACAAACCATTAAAAAAAAAATCTTAAGAGGTTAAGAACTAAGTCAGATCCTGAGATTCAATAAATCAGAGCTCTAGAAATTTTCAACAAAATGTCTGGCTGGAATGCTTAATATTAATTTTTTTAAAATAAAATAATTAAATCCAGGAATCTTTCTAAGATTTCTTCTTGCACAACTGAGGCTTTAGTAAGTGCTTTGCTGGAAGTAACTTTGAATGATGTCATTGGGGATGCATCAGTTTACCCCAGCTGTGCCTCAGGAAGCAGAAGACGGGAAGCAGTACCCTCTATTGTACAGAGAGACCCAAGAGAAATGGCTTTATCCTCTGTCAGGCTGCAGTAGATGCAGTCAATCCTGACTTCTGTAGGGCTGGCTTCTCTACTCATCACTCATCAACTGGAAAATTCTTGTGTTATCAAAAATGGAGACTGGGAGACAAAATGACACCAGCATCATGGGAAATTGCTGTGTGCTCCAAAGGCCATCAGTGGAGAACATTACCAAACACCAAACATCCAATGTTTGCTGTTGGCTTTGCTAATAAAATTCATACTCATCACTTCTCTTAATCATAGGAACTTTTCATTGCAGCAAGCATTAGATATTGAGCACTGCCAGCAGAGACACCATACAGAGACAGACCAGTGATCTACTCAAAAGCAAATCCCTGATTTTTTTATCAAAACCTTTTCATCTAAAGCACACATCATGGTTTTTTTCTATTCTTTTGCCTGCTATGTTCCATTTCTCTTAGAAGATAATACTGATATTATTCAAGTATTATTCAAGGTAAGTGACAGGAAGAAATTTTCACGTGGATGAAAAGTCAGTGGCGATGGTTGCTGTGTATGTGGTAAGCAGGGGACTTGAACTGACAGAAGGAACCTCCATCCATCAGCTCTGTGCTGCTCCATGTGGCTGTCGCCCTGGACACGACACCCCCACAGCCCAAACAGTGACCTAGAGAATGATGACGCCATGCCCCTAACTTGATTCAAGTACACGAAGATGAAGAATTCACTGCTTTGAGGGAAAAGCAACAGCTACACTTCCTAAGAAGTGCCCAGAGAGGCAATGACTTTTCTTAACTCTTGCCACAGAGGCCCGGTGGCTCAGACATCAAGGTACAATAATGATCTCCAGGCACGATTTTTCCCTAAATCAAGAGTACATTCTTTACATCTAGCACATCAGGACAAGATAATAACTTTAAGTGTATCCAGAAAATTGGATCATAAAAAAATGGGTGAATGACATGAAGTTTATTTTTAGTTTGGATTCCCCCCATTCTATCTAGGACATAAAGCCCAGAGGCAACAAACAAAAAACAAGGCCTGTGAAAATGAGTTTTCCATTAATAGCTAGGAGAGCCAGTGGAGCACACTACAAAGCAGGAACAAGGGAGATTTAGGGTGCTACAGCTCACCCAGATGGTACCATAGCCACACTTAGGTGAATGCTCAGTGTAAGCGTACATTCTAGCCATGTCTCCTAAGGCAGGAGCACAGCTATGAGATAAAAGATTGCTTGTAAAAAACATGTATAAGTCTTGAAGCAATTAAAGTTAGGAGTGGGCAATGATACCAAACCTTTGCTGCTTCTTGTGAGTCCATCCAAATTTCCTTTTCATCCCATTTAGTTCTCATTGATCATTTTCTTTTTGGTCAGAAATCCCAGGTAGACTCAGATTAACACCCATTCTTCCCTGTCTGTCATGTCAACAGGTTAAATATCGTTTCAAACAAGGGAAACATGGGCAGAGCAAACCTGAAAGAAACTCACCAATGGGAGAAAAAAAAGGTGAGAAATCTGTTCCTCAGCTCTGAGCAGCTGTCAGAGATCGGGGATTTTCAGTTATCTGCCAGCAGTTAGATGTGATGATTCTTGTGAACACAATACACTTCGGTAACTATGGCAAGTTATGCTAACGTAGTGGTAGGTGTTAAAGACATCATCATCTCAGGCATTAGCCAGCTCAGGAAGACAGAAGAAATCAAATGTCACAAGTATGTCCCAGTGTAAAGCTAGAGCCAAGCTTTACTAATGTTTCCTTAGCTGTGGGATATGGGATGTGTAAGCAGTGATGAAGATGAAGCAAGTGCTCATTTACAGCAGAAAAACGTCACATTCTTGAGTACTGTGTCATCCTGCAGCCCTGTGAGGGCTCTGCCTTGATCTGCAAACCACATATATTGCAGATCTTGCTCCATTTTCTAGGCTAAATTTTCCAGAAGACTCATATTTTTGTGTACAGAGTGCCATAGTCAGGAAGAGGAAAACCTTTGCAGGAAGCCCGCAGACTCTGGACAAGACCATCCTGGGAGGTGGAGAGTTGTAGACCAGGTCACAGGGACAAGAAATTCTGGGAAATAGGGAGACTTTTACCTTCAGCTCCATTGGCATAGCCATAGTGGCAAAATTACTGACTCTCCCAGTTTTCACCAGTGGCCTCCGTTGCGCACAGTGAGGACAGAGGTGTACTCATGTGCCCCTGTGCCTAGGGTGCAGAGAGGAACAGGATGAGGGTAGCTGGCATGAGGAGCTTCATCTCTTGTACTCTGCATGTACTGAATGATAGCTGGTATATAGACAAGGCAATTTATACCCTGCCGAGGCAGCTTGCCTTTCCCAGCGGTCCACTGACAAGCACCATAGGAACGAGTAATTTCCACCCAGGCAGTGACAGAGCACTTGCGGACCCACTCACAGTGCCCAAGAGGAGCTCCTCTGGGAGTTCAACAGCTGACATGAAGCAGATACTGTAGCTTCAGGCATACGCACCATTGCTGGAGGGCTATAGCAAGACCTATGTGTTCCAAGCTGTGCTTATGCAGAGGCTTAATACAGATTCCTGCTTCTAGCTGCGCAGTTACTTGGCCATGGGGATGTTTCCTATAAAACGAAATCTTCTTTCTGAACGAAAAAGAGAGAATTTGCATCTTAGATTGAAGTCCAGGGACTACATCTGCTCGTAGATCATCTGTTAAGTTGCCAGCAGGTCCTCTGGGCTGAAGAGGTGAAAGCAACATCTGGTGAATTAATTTTCTCTACAAGTGAATAAAACCTGAAGGAAACTCAGGTGGATTGAAAATTGGATGAACATTTGAGCCCGCAGAGTGGTGATCCATCTCTGGGCCCAGAGATAAAGCTTAGTTGGAAGAGTACAACTTGCAGTGTACCCAAAGGGTCAATACTGGGTCCAGTTCTGCTCAATATTGTCATTAATGACCTGGGTGATGTGTCAGAGTGTGCCTTCAGCAAGTTTGCTGACAACACAAAACTGGGAGGAGTCCAGAAGATTGTGCTGCCATCCAGAGGGACCTCGACAGGCTGGAGAAATGGGCTGACAGGAACTTCATGAAGTTCAACAAGGTGTAGTGTAAAGCCCTGCACTGGGGAGAAGCAGCTCTGGGCACCAACATATGCTGTGAGACACCCAGCTGAAAGCAGCTTTGCATGAAAGGACCTGGTGGTGCTGGTGGACACCAGCTTGATCATGAACCAGCAATGTGCCCTTGCAGCAGAGAAGGCAAATGGAATCCTGGGCTGCATCAGACAAAGCATTGCAGCAGGTCAAAAGAGGTGATCCTTCCCCTATACTCAGCACTGGTGAAGCCACACCAGGTGTGTTGTGTCCAGTTAGGACTTCTCAGTACAAGCGACATGGGCATCTCAGTACAAGGGACAAGGGACATTCTGAAGAGAGCCCAATAAAGGGTCACAAAGATGATTAAGAGACTGGAACATCTCTTCTATGAGAAGAGCCTGAGAGCTGGGACTGTTTATCCTGGAAAAGAGAAGGGTCAGAGGGGTTATTATCAAAATCTGTAAATACCTGAAGTGAGTTTGCAAAGGGCATGGAGCCAAGTGCTTTTCAGTGGTGCTCAGTGACAGGATCAGGGCAATGGGCACCAACTGACAAACAGGAGCTTCTGTCTAAACATCAGGAAACACTTTTTTGCAATGCGGATGACTGAGCAATGGTACAGGCTCCCAGAGACACTGTGGAGTCTCCATCCTTGGAGATATTCAAAAGCCATCTGGGCATGGTCCTGGACAATGAGCTCTAGGTGGCCCTGCTTAAGCAGGGTTGGACCAGACAATCTCTCTTCAACCTCAGATATCCTCTGACCCTTTAATTCTGTGAACTGGAAAAGAGAAGTCAACAGGAACAACAAGGCAGAATAAATACTCATGAAAATATTCTCAGTGATGTGTTTTGAGTGACCCAGAGAAAAGTTGAAAGCAGCAAGTCCCCAGGAATTAAGTAGAGGTGTGGAGGTAGCCGACTTCTACCAAAGAAGTAGAAAAGTACAGAGGGATAGTTTGGGCTGAATGACTGTGTGTTTCTGTGTGCTCCACACCATTTTATACTACTCCCACTTTGTTAGCAAGGGACTGGTTGCCATTAATCAGCTCTCAGTAGCCATGCTCCTCAGCAGATCTAATGTTGAAACTGGCCAGTACAATTAGGTGCAGAGCACACAATCTGGCTCTGTCAAACCTGTCAATGGCTCTGTCAATGAGGGCATCTGCAGGTTAGGGTGAAGATGGGACACTCACAAGTAACTGCTTTCTGCAAAAGAACACACCATCTCATGAAAACAGTACATCAACAAACCCAGAAATCACACCTATTGCCAAAGAAACATGAGAGTGCATTAAATAATCTATTTTATTCTATGAAAGTACAAATAAGCAAAGGGTTGTATTACTTAGAAACAAGAGGTGTGATTCTTAATGAATGTAGACATCTACCGCGCAGATATCGTCATCTCAAATAATCACCATGGGCTCCCTTTATAGCTGCTGAGAGAGACAATATGACGACAATAGAGAGAAACAGATACTTTCACATGAACCTTTCCCTAAAAATACCCATTCATCTCTGCTGACTACAAAGAGGCATGATCCCATCTGGACTAGTCTTATAACCTCAGTCTCTTTTTAGACTTTAGTATGCTAAAAACAATAGTGCTGAATTAAAATTAGTGTTCAGTAATATAGGCAAGTGTTTAAGAGAACATGAGTAATCCAATTATGTGCTGTCTGGTCCTCATTTTCTCATTTGCTAAATTGACTCAGATTAATAGAAAATAGAACAGGAGGAAAAATGCAAGTGAGAGACGTCAGAAGTGAGACAAGACCCAGGATTTTCTAGATGCATGAGCAGAGAATGAAGCTTTATAACAGGCAACAGACTAAGTATAGCTATTTCTCAGATGTAGGAGGAGAGTTTCGCATTAGTGATGGCATATAAAGAAGACCCCACTCTGAGGTGGTGTTCTTCTTGTTGTGAACTTGTTTTACTTGTTTTCAGGCAGTTTCCTACTTGTCCGTGACCTCCATCTTTCACATAAAACTTTTTTTTGGAAACATAGACAACTTAGTTATCTACCAGGCTTAGCATCATTAGTGCTTTTCAACACATAAGTCACAATTTTTACAGTTTCTCATATTTTTATTTCTGTATTAACAATAGAACTAACTTACTTTATCTAGGAATTATGCATGTCTTCTTTCTATAGCCTTATTCTTTATTTGCTCATTGTAATTTTTGTTTACAATTACTGTTTTAACACAGTCTTGTGAAAATCTAATTGCCCTGCAGTGGGAGTTTTCAATTTCTTTTGGTCCCTGATTCCTGACTGGGAGTCAGCATGCCAAAACTCTTTATTTTTGCCAGGCAATGCCACAAACCAATCCTGTCTACAAATGAAGCCAAGACAGAGAACCTGAAGAAACGTGACAAGACAGCTCGTCCATGCATGCAGCCCTAAGGCAGGATCAGTCCACATCTAAGCATTCCTGAAGGATGAAAGATGATTGTCCAACCTGTGCTTAAAAACTTTCAGGGATGAACACATCACAGATCCTGAAGCAAGACAGTCTAGTGCTCAGCTGTGCTTACTGTTGGACTGGCTCTCCTAACATCTGCTGAAATGTAAGACCACTCTTTTTTCTTCCTCATAATAATATAGTTTATTCATGTCTTCCTTTCACAACAATTTACACACATGAAGACATCTCTCTTCAGTCTTGTCTACTACTAAAAAATCCCAGTTCTTTCAGTCCTACTGCTTGCATCATTTTGTAGGTACGGTGTTTCTGGGGGTAGTTTGGTGATATTTTTTTGCTCTTCTCTATCTGCAACTTCCTTGAATTTCATTGTCCAGAACCATATCCAACATCCCAGCTAAGATGAAGCAAAAATGCCAAGATCTGAAAAGCATTCAGCATGGTTGGACATTTCTGTTTAAGCATTCCAATGCAGCTCACATCATTTTCACACCAGTTGTGTCAAACTCAGGTCATGATCTGTTACACTCAGAATTGCTGCAGAGGATCCATACCCTTTTCCTTCATACTAAATTAATGTCAGAATTACTTGCTGTCCATCACGCCCACACAAGAACAGAAAACACGTAAAGAGTCCACTTGTCATTAAGAGCTCATTGTGATTTCCACCTGCATAGGATGGTCAGCAAGTAGCTCAAATATCATTAAGAAACCTGTCAAGCAGAAAGAAAGCAGAAACCACTGCCAGTAACAAAGAAATTGTTTTGCTCTTATTCCATGGTTGTTTATACTCTGTGAATTGAAACATTCATTTCTTTCCTGTTAAGGGCCAGAATCGGCAGGAAAGGAGGTCCACAAATCAGGACCAGAGAACAGTAGCTAAAAAAGCAGGAATATCTGCTCCAGCAGGATTGTACAATGGGAATGGAGAGAGGTGCTGTCTGGCTACAGCCCAGGTATGCTTGAAGGAGGTGGAGGGAAGCTGCAAATAGAACAGCTGGGTCTTGCAGATAAAGCCAGAGCAGACAGCTCGGTCCATTTCCACCCAGGGTACAGAGCACCGCTGGGTGACAGAGAAACTAAGGCATTGTCTCCTTTGACCCTGACACTGACGATGGACTCTGAAGGCCTAATCCTGCATACACTGTTTTCTAGACCTCTCATCATTTTTGCTGATCTCACCTGGTCACACCTGTTTTGATCAGCATTTCAACAGAGACTTTACCATTGCATCACAATACTTGAAAGGTGGAAGCTTTCTACTTGCTTAGTTAAAATGCCCCACTAGGTAGAAGGGAGGGATCAATACCTCTCTTCCTGTAGAGCTGCTGCCTCATCAGTCACTCTCTCTACTCTTTGAAGGTGGCTATTCTCATGTCAGTATAACACTTCGCTTATTTTGAATTCTATCCCCATCTTCCAGTGTCTTCAGCATCTCCCACGCTGATGCCATCTATAAATTTAATAAGAAAACTCTCTATAAATTTAATAAGTAAACTCTCTTCTACTGTGAAGTCATTAATAAAAATATTGAGTAATTCCAGACCCAGAACGATCTCCTGTGGAACACGGCTCAATAAATGTTGCTACAATTGGGTCCGCTTTGGAGATTTTTTACCATTGCTTCAAATTGCTAATTATAAAAAATAAAGAAGGAAAGGAAGAGACAGACCCTCCTGTAGTGCAGATTTACTGACAGCCAGAGACCAGATGTCAATTTACACCTACTGCAAATCCATGACTGTATCTTCAACTAAAGATCACTTCACATACGAAAACTCTAGCAACTTATTCTGAAAATACACTGGGAAAAGTTCTCAGGGTTAGCTTTAACCTCAAAGCCTTATCTCAAAGGTAGGTGCCAGGAGGATGGTGACAGACTCTTTTCAGTGGTGCTTAGCAACAGGAAGAGGAGCAATGGCCATAAACTAAAGCACAAGAAGTATCACTTCAACATGAGGAAGAATTTCTTTACAGTGAGGGTGGCAGAGCTCTTGGACAGGCTGCCCAGAGGGTTGTGGAGTCTTCCTCTCTGGAGACATTCAAAACTTGCCTGGAAACATTCCTGTGTAACCTGCTCTAGGTAGTCCTGCCTTGGCAGAGGGGTTGGACCAGATGATCTCCAGAGGTCCCTTCCAACCCTGACGATTCAGTTATTCTGTGATCCTAACATGAAGACTCATGGGAGAGAATTCATGTTCTTACAGGAAACCCACATGTGGAATTACAGCCCCCTTCCATTCTGGAGTGGGGCAAAAGTACTTCGTGGTCATTAGGAATTACCATGGGCAGTTTCTGCTGGACACTGCGCTCTGAGCGTTCGCACTGATGGGACAACTCAAGCAAAAGACCTCTCTCTCAAGGGCTTTTCACAGGCAGTCATAGTGATCCAGAGAATTTACTGTGAAACAGACCCTGTCATTGACAGTTAGCCATCCACCTCTGGAACTGATGCTGCAAGGTATATTGATCCAGCAAAGCCTTTAAGCACAGCATTAATTTTCTGGACTTCATTTATATCCTTAAAGCTCAGCAAGTGCTGAAGGGCTTTGCTGTACTTGAGCTTGCAGCACCTTAAAAGCTCATACCTTCAGTTAGCAGCCTTCAAATCAAGATCCCAAAGCCCTCGCTGCACACCAGTGGACAACTGAGATGGGAGGCAGCCCTAATCTTGACACTGCTTCAGCTCTCTTTTGTCATGAAAAGGTGTGAACCACAATGGGCTGGACCAAACAACTTTGCTTGGGATCTGGACTCATACCACGTGGGAAGCTCTGGACTAACTGGAAGATAAATCATGCAGGATCAGCAGCTTCCCTGATGAGTTACTCTGGGGTCTCTGTCAGAAGCAGATAACAGGGGAAATGCTGGTCAGGCACAGATTAACCCCAGATATCCTATACCTGGGTGTAGTTCAGATTGAAAACATTAAGGTATTCCTTCTGAGTTAAGAATAGGCATTTCTTCTGTGGTTTTAAACCTATCTGGTTGGCTTCAACTTCTGCAAGCGCATTGGTCTAAAACTCCATCTCTTGCATCACCTCTGTCATAGACATCAAGAGCAAGAATTGGTCACAATCTGCAAACAATGGTAGCTGTTTGGGGCACGATCTGTTTATTATTTACACTCTGTTAAAACCCTAATCTGGAGAGGTCCAGTTATTTGCTTTGGGAGTTTCCATAGTGTTCTTCACTGAGAAGGGCTCCACAAATATTAGTTGCTCTTGTGAAATGATGGAATGACATTTCTCCATGTATTAGTCTAAGCACCAAAGTGCATGGATTGAAGACAAAAGAACCCATTCACTCTGAGTGACAGATTACCTTGACTAGATTTCAAGGTTTCAAGTATTACATATGTAATATATATATGTAAACATATATATATGTAATATATATATGTAAAATAAATGCAAGGCAGAGCTACAACTGCTTGTAGAAAAACTCCATTCCACAGTTGAGACCCACATGCCTCAGAACAAACAACTCAGAAAACAACCAGTAATTAGGAAACCATCTATGAATGACTGAAGTGATCTTCCTTGAACCACCAGAGACAGGACAGAGGTGCCCTAGGCAGCATTCACATTCAGGTGGAGCTCAGGCTTCAGTCCCCAGGCCCTGTTTTGCTGCTCGGTCATCCCAGACCAATGGTATCCAGACCCTTGCTCCCTGCGTGTGCCAAGATCCAGCCCCCTTGCAACATTTTCTGCTTTTTCCTTTGCCCAAAGACTTGGGAATAAAAGGAAAAGAGGAACAGTCACATCATTAAAAGTGTAGCACTAAATGGGACCATCTCCCAGAACATAATTTTCATATCTAGATTTCTCCCTGCAGGTCCAGTAATTTTGTGCAGCTGAAATATGGGTTTTATCCATAGATATTCCTCCAGAAAATCTTTCACAAAAATAGAGTGATCCTACCCATGAAGGCATGAACCCTCTGAACTTCCTATATAAATACCCTAGCTGTCGGCTTCTCAAATGCTTTGCTGTCATCATCTTTACCCACCCATCAAAGTAGGATTGCACTTGGTCTTTGAAGTACTTTGAACACTACAAATATTAACTACACACATCACTTGAGTTAACACTTGCTTTGGGGAATTTCCTCAGTGTTTTGATCCTTTTGTCACTTCCTCACCCTTGGCCAGGTATTGAAGGGCAAAGCTCCTGTTTCTTGAAATACAAGTCCAAACATACTGGCCATAATAGCTTTACCAGTGGGGCTCAGGTCTTCATTTTAACATTGTGCCTACATGAGATACAGTTATACAAGCCCAGAAGATATTAAAAAAATAAATAAAAGGATTAAAAAGAGACCTTTTTTCACCTCCAAACTGGGACAAGCCATTGTGGTAAAATACTCTATTAACAGCATGTGCCTCTTCTAAGGGCACATCTGCACAATTTTATCATGTAATTAGACCTTGGCTCCTGCCAATGAGGGACCTATTAGCTAAAAGCTCCTCAGACAAAGGGAAAGCTTAGTGCATAAATCAATGCAAATCAAGCCTGGGCTCTCCCCTCCCATGCTGCTTGGAGCTGTTATGTTCTCTGTGTTGCTGCAAGAAATGAACGTACTGCTGGCACCTGGGGACAACAAGCTGATGAAAGGGGAGACAATGGCAAGGCACCCTCCTCATTTTTTCCAGATGAGGTCCAGGACCTCAGCTTTGCAGCCTGGATGAGAAGGAAATGCTCAGGAAACAGCTGGCTTTGTGGATCGGTATTAAAACCATGCAGTGTGTCAGCTTCAGGTTTAATGGATTTTTTAAGAGAAACACGCAATCAAAGCATACAGAATTTTATTGAACCCCTGGATAACACTGAGGTGACTCTTTTCTTTTCTTCAGTCTCCTATCACTACGTCTTTGCTTCCTCCCAGGTGGAGTCTGCCAAAAGCAGAAGAGGTGACACAGCCTTGACGAGCACCCGTCTTTACTGTGCAGGTATCAAAGTCATTGAGCCATTGCTGTGAGTCGCAATTTGTTTTCTTCCCTCCTGCCATGCAGCAGCTCAAGTACGGTCATGGTCATGCACACGTGAGTGGTGCACCTTCTCTTGCAAGGGTGGACAAGCCTCATCTCTCCAGGGGAGAAACAGAGGTTGAGTTCTTCAGGAAAGCAGTGGGAGGAAAAGCAGGAGGAGAGTTTTGCACCAGCAAAGAAGTAGGCTGGGTTACCAGGAGGACAAGAAAAGCACTTGGGGAGAGTGCTATAGGAATGCAAAAGAGAGGAAAATGGGAAAATGTACCTACTGTAGTGCTGTGCCCCGGGCTAAGTGGTGTTTGCAAGGCAGTGCTGCATCTCCTCTCTTGTTTTCACCTCCAGCCCAAGAGATCTTGCTCATACTGCCAGGATTTATCCGTGGAGGAGGTTTGTTGTCTCAACAAGCAGAACACAGCTGCCAATGCAGAGCTATCAATGCACCTGGCATTGGATAGGCCTCAGGGAAAATGATGTCTGCAGAGGCTCTGCAGAACATCTTTCCCAGGAGGTGAGTAATGGCTGGCTGAGACCATGTCAGGAAGGTCTCATCTGAGACCATCCCATGGCATGGCTGAGGAGGAAAGGGATAGGGACAGGCAGGTGTAGAAGGAAAATCTGAGCCTTCAGTATCAACCACAGTATACTCTGTGCAGGGTATTTCAAGGCATTCATTTTCACTTGAAGATTACACAGAACTCAAATGTTAGTCCCTGAAAATGCCTTCTTCAGATATATCAGGAATAATAAAAAATGAGAGAAGGGGGGAAGAAAGAAAGATCAAGCATAGCCACAGACACACTTCAGATGCAATGCTGTGATGCTTGGTCTGATACATTAGAGCTTGGCTTCAGAAATCTTTCCCCAGGTGTTGGAAACATCTTTCCTAGGCAAATTGTGATCATAAACCATAATGATAAATCATCCTTGAGGTATATCCTTTTTCAGGAAATCAACATGCATTGATTAGACATATCAGAGATGGCTCAAATCTCCTCAGCAGCATAGCAAACTTGAACTCTGAGACCCCCAAGGAGGAGGATATAGTGTGCTTTGATGTTTACCATGGGAAAAGAAGACTAGCAGGAAGAGGCAGAGCTGGGAGAGAGAGGAATAGATGAAGGTTTGTTATTCTTGCTGGTGCAAGGGCAAATGGACACTTGGGAACATTGACAGGCACCACACTTTTCCCCACAATAATTGTCACTTCCCTGTTCCTTGCTGCTGGCAAAACATGACAGGATGGGACAGGCATGGGGCAATACGGTTCTCCGTTTGCTGCCAGAGAAGATGGGAAAGATGGAGGCAGCAACTGCAGAAAGTCCTTTCTCCAGCAGCAGCCACCATCCAGCCATCTTATTCTTCCCTCTGCAACAACCACAGTGATCCCAGGCAGGGGCCACAACCATCTTGCCCATCATGGCTCTTGATGGTGGCTTATTCTACTTTTACCTGGCACGTCCAGCAACAAGTTCCTGTGCAGATAGCTGTGGGTGGCAATCAACCCTAGTGTTCAAAGTACTAGCAGACGCCTTGTTCTTCCCTACAAGGTCTGAGGAAGCTTTTCCCCATTAGCTCTCTGGGTTTAGAGCAGCCTCACAAAATAAGACATGCAAGTCCTTCCAGTTGGTGGCAGCACAAGGATTTCCCAGGAGGCTCAGTATTACTTGGCACTTACATGATCCGAACTGGAAAATCCACCACCTTATCAGAGGAGAGCAGTGGGGATGAGCTTCCATGATGCTGCCTGCTACTGCCGCATTGCAGGTTTGCTGTCCCTGCTCCCATGCTGGTTTTCATCGCTGTTGCATCAGCAGGCACACAGAGTGAGGAGGCCTTCCAGTCCCACAGAACCACTGCACAGAAGTGAACACTCTCAGGACACACAAACAGTGCAAGTCCTGCGCCTTCATTTAATTACTCCAGATCTTGCAATGGCAGAGAAACTCAGCCCAAGTAAACCACTCTTTCTACTCTCTTTCCTTTTCCTGTTGTCCCTGAATGTCCTTTCACCTCCCATCCCTACATTAGAAAAGAGCTGATGCCAGTCTGAGAGGGTGTTTCCTAATCACAGCCCAGGCCAGACCTGTGCCAGAGCTCAAGCAGGTACACGTGGGCTCACCCAGCTCCACGAGCAATGCAGTAGCTGGAGGGAAGTGCCGAGTTCCCCTAGAAGATTGGCTCTGTGGTGCTTCTTGCATGTGAGTGCTAGGCAGGATTTATTTCCTTGTTTGTTTTCTTCACTGCTGCTTGGGGAATATTTACCCTTTGCTAGGCTCACATTATTGGTCAGGAAAAGGACTCCCCAGGCAGCAGGAATTTGATGTCCAACAGCTTATTATCTGCAACTCTCATCCAGCTTGTATTAATAAAGGTTCAAGATTATTTAGTACTTCCATTCTGCTGGCCAGTTGCAGAGGAGCTGGGAAATTTCATTCAGTACAGGCTCACAGTAACAGTAAAACATAAGGCATGTAATAATACGTGATCTAATAAATGTTTTCATATCCTTAATCTAACAAATGCTGTAGTGTATATATGACCCTGGTTACTTATATTCCCCATCAACAGTTTGTGTAAACAGATCCCAGCTGTCCAACAGCCTTTGCTCATATTCTCCTTTTTTCCCCCCAATTTTTCCCTGCAACTACAAAGAAAATAAACACATTATAGCAATGCTATTGGCAGCAGTCTTCACCCATTTGCTGATGTGAAGCTCCCACAAATGCCTGTCACTTGCCATTTCACACTCCTCTTTGTGGCAGTGATGTAGGCTGTGCTGCCTGGGAGCACAGCAGTGCAGGGGCCGAGGCAGGCAGCCAGGCAAGGCCCCAGAGAAAGCTGTTCCCAGCAAACTTACAGGCAAATATGACTTGATCATGCATGGCTGAGGGGGAGAACTGGCATCTCCCTCCCACCACAGTCCATTCGCTCACACCTCCAGCAACTGATGCTTCACCAAAGAGCCTCTCGCTGCAGAGTCCCTGTGGTGAGCATGGACAGCACGTCGGGTCAGGGAGCAGAGCCATGCCTATGATAGCTACTCTGCTCCCCATGAGGCTCTTCCCTCATGCTACTCCCCTCTGGGTCCCACGTGCAGCCTGCAGAGCAGCAAGCAGCTCCTGGGGCTCTGCCCCTGCTCACCAGCTGAAGGTCAGGGTGCGTTCCCTGTTCTGAGCCACTTGCACAAAAATCAGTCAGAGCAAAGGGGTCTGGAAGGATGCTCAGGAGGTCTTGTAGTGCATTCCTACCCCAAAGCAGTCATTGCACTCTAATCACCCCTGATGCACATTTCCTCAGACATCACCAGAAATCCTCCAGTGATGGAGATCTCACAACCTACCTAGGTATAACTATTATTATCAAGTGCACCCCAGTGTCCAATCTCTGCCTGCTGCAATGTTCATCCATTGATCTTTGTCTCAGCCAGACAGAGACAGGGTCATTCGCTTCCTCTGTGCATCAATATCTTGTACTGTTGCAGCTTCTTATCCTGTGTCCCCCCAACAGTGACCAAGAGCTGTTTGTAATGACTGGCACAGGGACTTGCTGCTCTTCTCACGCTCTGCAGACCCCAGGTGACAGCACTCATACTGTGAGATAGTTTCTCAGTCCCTGAAGCAATGTCTACCTCCCCAACATACTCCTTACATCTCTTGAACAGGGGTTCCCATACAGCCATCAGAACCCTCCATCCCTATACTGACTCTCCTCAGCCCACCTTGGCACCCAGTCTGGCTCTACATGGCAAGAAGACATCCCAGTAAAGAAGGAGACAGGAAAACCTGGAATAGATTTTCTTCCTTTGCTCCCTGCACTGCCCTTCACACATCCTCCCATAGCAACACTGGCTGCAGACCCCTAACTGAACTGCTCTTCCCATGACTCCCTTTCCCCAGTCCTCCCGTCTCCCGGTTATATGGACCCAGCTCTCACGCTCATCCCCCACAGGTCATGTTTTCCACACTGCTGACCATTTTTGTTGCTTTCCGTTGGACTCTGTCCAACTGAGCCACATCCTTCTGGAAGTTCAGTGCCCTCAGCTGAGCAGAGCATCGCTGCCAGGGGCTCGCACATGCTGAGAACAAAATTCACTCCATTTGTCTTGCAGGCTGTAATTCAGTTCATGTATCTTGGCACGGAGATGACCTGATGCTGCTGACTCATGCTTTGCCTTTGATCCACTGTGACGCCCAGGCCCTGCTCTGCAGAGCAATGTTAATGCACGTTTTCCTCATGCCTGCTTATTTCTGCCTAAGGTAGGAGCTCACACGTGTCCCTGCAGAACTGCATCCTATTTTTCTCAAATTGCTTCTGCAATTTGACAAGACCATTTGTCAAGCTCAGGCTGTGTCCTCCAAAGTACCTGCAGCCTATTCCAGCTTGCTGTGGTCTGCAAAGTTAATAAGCTTGTTATTTATTTCATAGGCAGTCATTAACAATGACCTGGCCTGGCATTTCACTGTGACTGACTTTGTCTCCAGAAGCTACCTTGGTCATTCTTCATCAAGCTTTTCTGTGGAAATTAGATTTGGTCAGGGCAAGAGAATTCATGATAACAGAACAATAAATGAGACAAAGCAAGAGATACAAGGAAACAAAGCTGAACTTGGGTTATTAGTTGTTTCCCATGTGAGGACAAAAAAACCCAGTAGCACGTAATACATGTCACCTGCTTCATCTTAGTGGTCCTAGCCAGCTTCAAGTCAGAAATTAGTGTCCTTATGCCACAGGCATTTCACATACCCACCAAATCAAGGTCACCTTTCATACACCAGTGTGTCCCAGACAGATGCTGAAAGATGGAAGAGGTTGGTGCATGCAGTGGCTGGTGGAGCCCACACAAAATGGGATAATGCTGACATCAGGGGTCAGGAGGAAACAGCCATCAGTCCAGAAAAGAGAAACGCTCTCTGGCTGCACCTTTGCTTGGCCAAGCAAGGACCTACTTTACACTCAGTCTATGTCTAGTTCTCCTATCAGTGAACTTCAAGAAGGTGCCCAGCTGTCCCAGTTCATTCTCAGCAAACATGGCCAGTTTTCCTGTCTTGCTGTTATACTGAGCAGTGGCTCTCGTCACCCTGACAGCTACTGTCAGGTGGCACAGGAGCAGAAAGCAGCGATGGTTATAAAGACTGTAACACCCTATGTTGCTGGAGTATGAATTGCTGGGAGCTACCCAGCAATTACCCTCTCAGTAGGCTCAAGATGAACAGTCGTTGTGCAACCCTCTTGCAGCTGCCTCTGCCCGCTCTCCTTCTGCCCTGCTCAGGACAAAGGGGCTCAACAGCACAGCTCTGTCCCTGCTGTGCCCATGGAGGTTCCTGGGGCACAATACCCCCTGCAAGAGGGATTATGCATTGTTCCTTCTGTGGCAATACCAATGGATTCACATTCACAGTAAAAAAGCTCTCCTTTTCCATGATCTCCATTTTGCCCTTGTACTTTCAATTTCCAGTCTCACAAGAAGAATTCCTTTGTGCTTGGTGTATTTTCATTGTTGGTTTTCTTTTCTTCTGCTTGTTTGCAATCAGCAAACAGACCCTTGTTGTATATTAGCTTAAAGAATACCTAAAACTCAGATTTGAGACTGGAGGAATGTTATTAAAGAAGAATTTAGAGACTGCAGACAACACTTATGGGGGGTTAATTCTTCAAATGTCCAAAGTTCCCAGACAGCACAGAAAATATCAGAAGGAGGTGCAAATGAAGAGCTCAAAAGGATAAATCTGTGTAGTGTAAGGAAGGGAAGGGATGAGATAGCGTCTGGAAACTGATGTAAGTAGAGAAGTCACTGTGTAAACTGGAAGGAAGAGCATAAATCAGGAGAGAAATGTGTTCAGAACTAACTTAGAGGGCAAGTCGGGAGAAGAGTTTTGCCATCGCAGTTAGGTCAGTAACACTGTAATATATCTAGTTTTATACCAGTTCAGTCCCAGACAACATCTCAGGAGGCAGCTTTTTCGCAGAACCTGAGCACCCTGCTCAAAGGAGAGCCAACTTCAAAGAAAGAAGTTTCCCATGGTCATATCCAGGAAAGCTTTAAGGATTTTTTCCCCAGGAAAAATTCTTTTGTCAAATTTGTTTGTTTTCACTGTTCAAAGTGAGCAAGAGCTGGCAGCAATACACAGTGCCAGGGTAGCTATGGCTTTGCTTGTTATTGAAATACCAGCAAAACTCTGCTAGTTGTGAAGTCCCCAGGGCTCACCACCTGCAAGGCATTTCTTAGCAGATTTCATACACAAAGAGAAGCACTTAATTCCCAGTTAATTTCAATTCACTTTGGCACCCTCACCTCTCTTCAGATCTTCAGCTTTCCATGGGGGCATCTCTCCCTGCCCAGCTGCAGCCAGGATTTCTGCTCATGGATCAGGTGGGAACAGTTTGGTAAGAGGCAGCCAAGTCCCTGGGAAAGCTGTTGACCTAGCTTCCTGCTTCCTTGGGCAGCAGCTGTAACTGTTTTATGATGTTCCTCAGTGGCATGTTATTTCTTAAAGGTATTCTGAGTAATCTAATAGAAAGTAGTAGAGACTTTTGTTGGCCCAAGGCAGGCTCACAGCTGCAGGATGCCCATTTGTCTCTGCCGTCTCAGGGCTGAGGTGATGCTGCAGGTCTCGGTCACCAAGTCCTCAGGAGTGCTCAGAGTAGCTGTTGGCTCTCTCTGCCCCTTGCCCACACACAGACCATGGACACAGACCCTGCAGAGGGTCCTTCTCCATTCTTCCTGACAAAAGGCAGTCTGCAAAGTAAACGCTAGAGTACAGGACCACACAGCTTATGAACAAGAACTTGAGGAAGGGTAAAAGGAAATAGGCAGTGTTAAACCAGAAGGTAAGAGGAGTCTGCAGAACACACTGAAAGCTGAAGTTGTGGCCAAATGGAAAAAATAGAAATAACATATCTGGTGGCAGATTGCATGTAAAAACACAGCAGGATAAAAAGCACTTTGAGGAACAAATGGCAAAGGGAATTAACACTAATAATGTTCCTTCACATCAAAGATTCAGAAGCCTGTCAGAAAATCTGCAGGCCCAGCTGACTGTACAAAGGAATATCATAGCAGATGTGGCTGTTTTAAAATTATTTATTTACATCAGTGCTCATAGTGGAACAAAATCTGTGCTCAGATGGTTCCAACCACTCTTGGGAGTTGAGAATCTTAGGAAAGGTTAGGTAAAAGTCAAAATTACTTTAGAAGAGACATGAAAATAAAATTGGAGTGTATTAGCAGTAAATAACTAGAACTGATAATAAGTACTCAAAAGGTCTAAGATGTCTGTAAACTGGAAGTGCTGAGGTCATAGCAGTGATGAACCATTTAAAGTTACTGGAAGACCATATTTCTGATTATCTTGAGCACCTGCACTGTTTTCAAAGACTTTTTTATCATTGTCACTTGCAGTTCTTTTTTATCATAGTGAGGAGGATTCAGTTGTCAAAAAATTAAGAGATAATTCTTTTTTGTTTATATGTTTGCAAAAATACAGACCTGGTCTTTGTTCTACACTGGCCATCATGTCTTCACTTCTGCTGCCGAGTCTAATGCTATCCTGCCTTCCATTAAAAGATATGCCACATAACATGACACTACAACTGGCTGTCAAAGCCAACCAGCTAAGAAGTTGCCAGACTCACTGAGAAGTTCAAACTCCAACTTTCCAATCTCACATAATGAAAAACTCATTCTGGGTTTGCAAGCTGGTACCTTCCCTGCCTGACTGGAGGACTGCACGTTAACAGAAGAGAAAAAGAAGCAGGGGGTGAAGAGAAAGAGCTTTCAGAGATGAGAAAATGCTCATTAGCAAGGAGGCTGGAGACATCACTGGATACGCAGGGAAGTTCAGTGTATGAGTGCATTTATGCAAAAGTACTCATTGGCCTTGCACCCCAGCAATACAAATTTAACTGCTGGCACTGATCCCAGCATTTTCATTCCAGTCCATGCCTTAGTCCTAATGCTGGGAAGGTTTTCTTTGACTCAAGAAAGAGGTTCATTGCTCCGGAAGGGTTAAAAGTTAATAAAAGACAGGAGAGGGAAACATAAAGCTGAGATTAGTTCCTTGTTTGTTTTCTAGCTCCCCACTCTGAAGTTACAGAAACACATACGGTGTCCGCTTCCTCCCTCAGGCAGAGTTAATTACTAGTGTGAATTGTTTTCACTGCTTCCTGCTGGAATATCACCGGACCACTGACCCGGTGCCACTGCCTCTGCTGCCTCATTCTCAGGCAGCCAAAAGGAAACAACAAAAACATCAGCTGAACAGTAGTTTTTTGCAGCCAGGATCCACCTTCTCTTACCTGCAGTGTCAGGATATCTGGGACTAGAGCTCAGACTGATCGACAGAGAGGAAACAGGAGAAGCTGTGAATGTTCAAGACAGAAAACAGACCCTCTTAGTAAGAGGTACTCAAACAAGCCAAGATTCAGCTTTGTGGATATAACTACGCACTGTAAAGCATCAGCCAGTTTCATACCTCCTCCACGCGCTACACCTTCTTCACTGCTATGATTGCTGCCACTCTTATGAGGAAATCCAGTTGACACCTCAAGCTTAGAAAGTCCCATCTCACCAAGACTGGCCAATTATCCACGAGCTATCCACTCTCCAGACCAGGAGACCACACAGCCCTTCATCCCCGTTGTCTTCTTTCTACCAGGCTCCTGCTGCCTATGAGATAGATACAACAACGTCTTTATCCTCTTTATCTCCTGTTGGGTGCCATGAGTAACTGGGCATCTTGATAATTTTACCCAAGGGGTAACGTCAGAGGATTCCAGCTGAAAGCAACACTTCCTCCCTTATCTGCACCTGATTCAGTCAGAGAAGTGCCAATGGAGTTACACTGCAGTGAAGAAGTGCAACAGGGAATATCCTCAAGCTAAAATCTTTGTTGGGGGAACAGGTAGTAAAGACAATTCAGTGGTGCCATCACGCTCCAGTGAGTGAAGTACAAACCATGAAGGTCTCCATAGAGCTTAGACATGCACCAAGTGGAAACATTTCCTTGAGTGCAGTGGCATGTTTTCCATAGACATCCAGACATGAGCTAGCTCTGCTGTTGTGGTTAACAGGGCATTGAGCCTGAATCCACAGCCATCACCTCGCAGCTGTGTTACTAGTCCAGCACCACACTCATCACAGCTATCCAGTACCCAGTCCAGAGCAGAGGCAACACTACGTTCATACCTGTCCAGAGCAAGTCTGCAAAGACATAGACCTACTTTTGCCCTCAGCCCTCACTCATCACTCTCAGCACTGCTTTCCCACTGCTCCCACACTTCTACACTAGATTTTTGTGCAGAACTTTCTACTTGATCCTCTTTCTGTGCTAGATGCAGTATAATGCCTGCTGTCTCTCAAACCTCTCTTCTCATTTGCAAAGTGCAGGGCCACATGGAGAACAAGAGTATGGCTATGACAGCTGCTTAGAGCAGCATTTACACTTTATTATTTGGGTCTGATAGCACATGTACTATTAAGGGAGCTCTGTCTCCTTTTAACTGTCTATTCTGGCAATAGAAACCCAGTAATGGACTAGGACCCTTGTGGCACTTGACACTGTGCAACCAAGGAGCAGAAGCATGTTCCGTGCTCTAATCTGTTGCAATTCAAGCACATACATTTGCAGGCATCCTTTTCACATGCTGAGGTGACAGCGCACTTAGAAGTCATAAGTCTGTCCCCCAGCTGGGTGTAACAACACCTACGACACCCCTCCTGGAGTGAGAGAATAAATACAAGTCATGAAACAAAGCAGGATAGAAAACACCTTGGAAACTTTCCTAGTGCTTCTCCAGGGAGCACTGAAAGAAGACACATATCATTTTGATCTTCCCCATTTTCATTCCAAGGTTTGCTTCCCCCTGTGCATTAGCAGCCTTGGACATCGC
>JANHGB010041097.1:6216-22575 GCA_026283785.1 Coracopsis vasa | reverse complement strand
TATGTCTCTTTCTTTGGGCTGTAAGATGTCAGGCAAGGCACAGTCTCATTATGTGTCTAGTGTAGGAAGTTACCTAGACTCTCAAACTACATCAGCCAGCTGCAGGGTTTCTGCTCTTGCCTCCCTTCCCAAGGCTATTTGTGTGAACTCCGATAGCTACAAGAAGAAATGTTATATCTCAGGAGAGCTTACCTTTGTCTAAAGCATCTGCATCTTTTTTGACTCCTGGATAACTTTTCCTAACCAACATCCTGAATGTTGAACATCAGGTCGATGCAATTTTCAATGGCTAGTTGGAAATACCTCCAAAATACAAGATTTATAATAGCAGTGAACCAGTGACCACCAAATGGCCACAGAGCAGCCATTAGGAGTCATGGGCCTCCAGCATTAATCTTCATGCAGTGAGTAATATATTTTAAGCAGCCACAACAGCTACAAGAACCTGAATTAATCCTTTGCACAGGAGGAATAAATTATGTTACAGATCAAGATGTGCTGAAGCTTCTTCTTAATATAAAAACATAATTGATAGATTACCATAAATCCTTGTTAGGTGATGCTGTCCTGAACAGCATGGAAAAAGCAAATTGAAAGCTAGTATCATCTATGGACTTGCCAGGAAACCTTTTATTGCTGGGCTGCAGGCTGTGTTGGGCAACCCACAGCAGCTTGGTTAAAAGGCTGGTAGAAAACAGTCACCTCCAGCTCCTTGGGCTGAATATGTCAGTTATTTCTTTATGCAGTCTTCAGTTAAGGGTCTAAAGAAACTCCTCATGGTTCAATTTCACAAAGAAGGGTTGTTCAAATAAGATTTTCAAAAAGAAAATTAGATTTGATTTTCTTGCAGAAAATCACATTAAAAGAAGCTAGAGCGTATTCCCTGCCAGGGAAAAGCAGCCTTTGTTGTACCCAACCCTACTGTTAAAATCACTAATCGGTGGAGAAAAAGCATTTCAGAGGCACTATGATCTGTAGGTCCAGATTAATTAAGATAACATTTTAATTATTCAGTGCTAGTACATGTCACCTTTGAAACCAAAAGCATCAAAAATGGGAGTTCACAAGCTCAGCAACTACCTCAAACACATGTCCCTCTTCTTGTAGGAAGGCAGCAAGTAGACTTAATGCAATTGCAGTTTTCTCTGCAAGGCCTAAAGCCACCTCAGTTAGGCACACTGATTGCCAGAATCACAGCCCGAAGAGGAGAGAGGATTCTGCAGAAGAATGTTTCACCTCAAATTAGAAGAAATGACAGGCCTGTTCAAAACTGTTTTGTCTCTCCTCATTTTCATACAGATCAGGAGTGAAGCTAAAAGGGAAAGCATTCACCCTCAGCTTCCTCTCTGAATTCCTCTTCCAGTTTTCCCTTTTCCTTCTCATTTACACACACCATTTTTGTACTTTCTCTGTACAAGCCCTTTTCAGGGCCTTCAAAGGTGCTTCTTTGTCCCCTCTGATTAGCTTTCCCAGCACTCTGAGACCAGCTTCATCTTTTTGCCATGCCTCCTTTTGGGATTAACTTCCCTTCGGGTTGGCAGGACCTCCTATCACAGAAGCAATATCACCACCAAAACTATTCATCTTGGCTCTGCCACAGGTAGGAGCACACATTAGGCTGTATCCAGAGGCAGTCAGAAAAACAAGGTTATTTTACTAAGCAGGTTTCAGCTGAAGGCTGGACATCACTTGACTGGATAATTACAACAATTCTTTATGGCTTTCAAATTACACGTTGTAAACCAGCATTATTTTCAAGAGTCTGGTCCAGCAGCACTGTGGGAAGGGCACGATAATGGAACATACCTGAAAGTGGTGGCCTTTTGCTTTATGTGGTTCTGGCTGTACCACCATACATCACTCAGCTCTGCCTTGAACCTTACAGGTTTATTGCTTGGCATCTACAGCAGTTTCCCCAGAACTTTCCACTCATTTCTCCTCGACTGTGAGTCAGGTGGTGCTGAAGCTGTGGATGGCAGAAGTTTCAATCACTGGAAGCCCCATGGCACATTTTGCCCTGAGCCTAATCCCATGCCATGGAGCAGAGTCATTATGAAAGTGATGGCAATGAGATCTGTTGTCATAAAACTGAGACCCCCACATAGGAGCTTTGTAATTAAGGAATAAACAGAGGCAATGAGTCATCACATGTGGTGCTGTGGGAGCTCTAAGAAAGCGTGTTTTCTGAAATTCAGGGAAATAACACACGACCTTTGACATGACTTTATTTTTTGTTTTATTGTTAGCAGATGTCACTGCAGTCAAGGGAAGCAGGATACCATATGGCCACTGTTTTAAGAGAGTCATTTAATTAAGTCCATGCCTTTGATATCCTATACTTGGAGTCTTCTGGAATGCCAGTCAACTACAAAGTAGTCTTCAAATATCTCAGATGCTTGAAGGTTTGGCCAGTAGCAGGACTGAGAGTGTACCCCAGGCACACATAGAGGACATTGACACAGGCTGTCATGCAGACTGCCATAGACAACACGGCCTTTGCCAGCATCTCCATAACCACCAACAGTGCTCACACACAGGCACGGATTGCTCAATCCCATCCCTTCTCTCTGGCTCATCAGGATTGAAGCCTGCTAATGAGAATACACATGCCTTTGCTGCCAGGTTTACAAGTACATTCACAGATCCCTCAGATGCCAGCACAGCGTCTGAGTCCACCTAATGTCCATGCCTGAGCCTCACCCTGTTATCATACACAGGACTCTTCCTACCCACCAGCTCACCCTGGCTGCTGCTACTAGCGAAACAGACACACACACTCACACATCTCACAGGTACTCTACACCCACTGACCCCTCAAGAATCAGCACAGGCTCTCAGTCTACTTGACATCCAAGCCCAGACCCCATGACCCTTATCCAGTCCCCAGCTCAGACCTCGAGTCTCCTCCAGCTTGTCCAGTTCAAAGTTTGGTGACAAATATAAGCACGTATGGACACAGGATTAAATGCACTGTGGTAATATTAACACACTCAGGTTTTCCAGTTGCTGGCATGTAGGTTTCTCATACACAAGGTCTTTCCAGTTGATGACAGCTAGACCTCTAGGCCCTGGCACCCACAGTCACTTCTCCAGCTGCTGGTACTTGGACCTCGCAGCTCTGACACACAGCATGATGAGGTGGCTCAGCAAAGGATTTAACAAGAAGATAGGATAGATGTGGTGGTCAGGGACAGGGCTCAACCCAGCCTCTAATCGGGGAAAAAAAGAGCCACTAAAAGGTATGCTGCTTTTCCCATGCTGTTTTCATTAAGGGCAGGGGGACAAGGAGAAGGAGGATGTGACTGTTTCTGGCCAATCCTTCATTCTTTTGTACCACCTGTAGTATGCCACCACGGTTTTATGTGAAAGAAGGCAGAACTACCTTCCAGAAGCATCACATGTTGCTACCCACAGTGTCTCATCCCATCTTGAGCAAAATGGTCCTTTGAGGTCCTTTGTCTTGACTGAGGATTTGAACACAAGCTCAAAACAACTCCTTTTCTGCCAAAGTTACCTCCTTGCTGTTCTTCACATTTTCAGGGTTGTGCTAAGGCTTCACAAATCGTGTATCCTAAACCTAACAACCATGTGACATTTAATAGCATCATAGGAATCTGGATTTCACTACTATATAAGACCAAAGAGATGGATTGAATAATGGAAGGAGCCAACTTCTCAGGGTTTTCATTATCCTCACAGGTTGTATATGGAAGTTACAGAATCATTAAAATTCCACACATATCTATCGCTTTCTCTGTAGGCCATTCAAAGAGAAAAAAATAGTCTTGAGAAACTTCCAGAATCCTTTGGGTGTTTTTCCTTACCCAGGTATATCAATCACCCTTAGATGTTTACTTGCTTTCTTTCCAGTTCCAAGGTACAGGTTAGAAGAGTGTAGGTCCCTGGTTTCTCTTTAGTCTGCTTTTTGAAACATGTTTTCTTCTTCAAGTCCCTGGGATGTTGCCCAATGCCTTTGACTTCTAAAATATAACCACAGGTTTATATGAACACTTACCCTCAAGTTAGTAGGGGCTGGTCTCAATTAAGATCCTGCACCTTCAGCAAGAGGAGCCCTTGGTTCTCCCCACACTCCCCATCCCTCATTAGAACATTAAACCGTATCAATTAACATTAAACATTCAATACATAAAACATATTAAACTTCCACATCTTTAAGAAGACACAATTTGGCCAGTATCTCCGAACAAGAAAATCTAATCCCACTCAGATGCCTGTTACGAGACTCATGGTGGTAAAGTTATATTCTATAGGATATAACTCCTATATAGCAGAACAAAATCATGATTATATTTTTCTGCATGGAAATATAGACTACAATCCAGCCTTTGTGGATTTGAGTCTCTACAATGCAGATGTCTACATGTAAGGAAGGTTTCCAAGCTCTCATTACACCCCATGGAGAGCCAGTCAGGACACAGCTTAGAGTCCACTGACTCATCCCAAAAATACTACATGCACTCAGCGGGCTGAATCACTTTCTTGACTCTGCTCACTGTACTGATTGTACTAATGCTAAGTCACCCCTCTAAATTTAAGGTGACATATATCCTACTCCTTGTATCTCACCACTGTGCAGTGAAAAGCCTACACTTTTTGCTACCTTTCTTAGGGAAACTGCAGAATTCATTTCCAAGAAAATTCTGGAAGTTATAGAAGAAACAAAGGCTGAGGATTACCTGCCAGCACAGGTAACACTGCCTTCAGTGGCTTTGTAGAGAAGGAAAGGTAAATTGTTTGTCTTAAAAACTAGGCTCAAGAGGTGTCTTGTCTGAAATGCACCTACCACCCACAATTGCACATCAGGTTCTCTTCCAGAGGATGCTTATGGGCATTTGAAAGAAGTTTCCTTCCATGTATGGACAGTGTATGCACAAAGTTTCAAGCAGCTCTGTCATATAGTGGGGAATAAGCACAGACAACTACTGAGATTATTACTATAGACAACTACTGAGACAACAAATTCAGACCTGCACTGATTCCTGCCTTGGAAAGAATACACACATTATTTCAGTACTGAAGCAACTTCTCCTCTCGGAGGGCTTGTCCCAGCAGAAGGAACATGTTTGAAGATGCAGACACACAACCGCAGCTCAGGATTTTTTAATTCCCAAGGACCATTTTTCTGTGATACTCCAAAGCTTGTCAAAGGTGACAAGGCAGCCCTGTAGGACTCCTGTCTGCCTACAGGAGCTGCTCAGCATACACTCTCACAGGTGAGATTTATGTGGGAGCACTGTGGAAGGAAAGAGAAGAAAACCATAAAAGCACAAAATTATTTGACTATATCCTTTTGGAAACTGATGTGGATTACGTGATTACAGGGAGAGGGCACATAGATGTCTTTCAGGATCTGAGCGCTTTGCTTCTGCAGAGATGTGATTTATCTACTTCAGGGAATTCAGGGCTAAAAAAGGAGCCTCATGGCCACAAGAGGGTGCAAAATTACCCAGCACAAAGAGCAGGGTTTGTGCACTTCGGAACAACCTTTCTGCTGCCCAGAGGGCCAGGAGGAAAGTGAAAATTGCACCCCTTTTCTGGCAGTAAAGCTCCATCTGAATGTATTTTTTCACAGATTCATTTTATTTGGACTGCACAATGACAGCAAACTCGGAGATACTGCAAGCCTTGATCAGAGGGAAAGGTAACTTGAAGGAGGAGTGAAGATTCCCGCGGGGAGAACGTAAAATTATTCATTCGTTTTGAAAGTTTGCTGAATTTTTTTTTGTTATTGTTGTTATTTCTTTGTTTTAAAATGTTCTTGACCAAAGGAACCAATCCATTGGCCTAGGCAACTTTACACATACAGTAACTGTATATTATACTTGAAAGTCCCTGTAAATATTTACTAGGCTGTGGGAGCAGTGTTTTCACATCTCCACAAATACTCCAAAACATCCAAACAGTTTCTTGCTCATTTTTCACATTGGCATGCATGCAAATTATTGAAGTCTGTTCTACCTCTTCTTTCCTCATTCCTGACGACTATTTTCTCCTTTGAAAACTTCATTGTGTTTATCATCTGGACGAATTAAGCTTTTTTACAAAGTTAGAAGCCAAAATTACTCAATCTGTCTATGGCACCATCCGTTATTTGCTGTTCTTCCTAACTCAGCACTGGTGCCATGGTTTTGTTGCCTTCCTCTTAGTGTAGGTGTAGAAGCTTCTCTCCCTGTCTTTTATGACCCTGCAAGTCACTAGATCCACTTCATATCTCAGCCCTTCGTATTTTATCCCTACTCATTCCTACTATGTCCTTACAGATATCTACAGTCATTTTCTTACCATAATGTAGAAGTCAATCATCATCCCTCCTATTGAACGTTGCCCTGTACTGACCACACCTTAGCAGGAAGGACTGCAGTGTCCAGCAGAAAACCCCCACAGGCTCTAATCATTGGGTCATTAGCAAAATGGGAGTGAAAAGTATGAATTTTCCTCTGCTCTGTGTTGTTGTTGGTTTTTTTTGGCTAGAGCTTGAACTCTTTATGGCATGGGTGGCCCAGTTATGTGACTGGGCAATAGCCAGCACAACAGCCAGTTTGGTCTGGAGTGTGCTGATAGCAATACAACATTCATAAATTCTAAACCGTAATATATTTGTTGTGTTTGAGAAACAGTTTCAAAATGCCAATGACAATACTATTCATTTCCCATTACAATGAGTAGAAAAACATATCAAACAGAGAGAGACCTGTGACAGTATTTTTCTGTTAACAGTTTTCAGTCTTCATTACAAGCTGCAGGTACACAACTTCTCTAAGCAACCAAAAATTCTGAAGTTCAAACACTATGAGTATCTGCTACTTCAAAATTCAAGACCAGCTTGATCAAATCTAAAAGATTCCTTCCCAAGCTCCATCACACATCTTTGCATTCCCTGTTTTAAATAACAAGCCATCAGGAAGACATCCTTCATAAGGATCAACCCCTTCTTTATGACAAACTGTGTCATTGGCCATTCATGGCTGCTAGAGAGACATACAGTCAACTTTGGCTAGTACAAGCAATAGGGTGGAAGAAGGTCTTCAAATACAGGGAGATCAGGGATCTGCACCCCAGCACGGCAATAGGAAGGATTTTGCCCAGAAGCATGACTGCTCATTACCTTCACCACGAAATAGGTATCTCCACACCAGTGACTATCAGCGGGGACTATGAGTCAGTGGAAGAGTCAGACTTTGGAAGAGTCAGACTTTGATATCTCCAAAGAAAATAAAACTCTGAATTAATTTCTTCAATCAAAGAATTGAAAGGAATCGAAATTTTCTGCCAGGCATGCTGTCAAACTGACAAAGTGACTCAGCAAGCAAAATAATTGGTCTGTAATGTGATTATATTTGGGGATTCAGGTTGGGGTTTAGACATGCTGTTAAAGGCTGAACTGAAAAACAGATTTAACACAAAGTTGACAGGCTTGAAGTTTTAAAAGGTCCTGCTGTCACTAAACAAGCAGGAACTCGGTGCAAAAAAATAATTGGCTGCTGTGTAACCACACTAGGCCTTCGTTAGTAAATATCCTTAATAAGCTGATCCAGATGTGGAACACGCTCCCTAAGAAGGTGAGTAATCATGCTTAGATTATTCCCAAGACCTGTTCTCTTCCAAAATGCTCTTCTCTGAGAAGAGGAAGACGATCAATAACCATAAATCCCGTCTCCAATAAGCAGGCCCTGTCCCTAAGACCCCCACCTATTAGGAGAGGGAACAGCACAAGGTCTCCAAGGATACTCCAGGAACAGGCAGTGCCAGTTTACTTCACTAAGAGGAATACACATACAGAGATGCTAAGCATCATACCAGGCAGAAGCATTCTTAGTGGCACCCTCAAATTAGAAGATGTACTGCAGGCAACGTGCCCCCTAGAATTGGTGACAAAAATACCCCTTTCCTAATCCTATGCTCCTGTGACAAAATAACTGAGCTGTCAAGCCAAAGAGGTGCACAAATTCCCTAAAAACCACAGGCCATGGGGGACTCAGCGATGTAGTGCACTCCTCTGCTCCAAAACAGAGTCTTCCCACTCATGCCATTCCCAAAGAGTGTTCCTCAGCCTGTTTTGAAAGCCTTCAGATCCCGGAGCTGTGGAGCCCAGGGAGTCCAGGATTTCTAGCACGGCTGTTTTGTTACGTAGGGACTCACTGACCTTTTAGAGGTTAATCATTTAATACAGCAGAATCATATTATGGTTCTCATCTACCTGTATTCCTGTTTGATTTGTATAGAAATGTTCCAAGGAAGACAACCACAGTTTAACTACAAGACAACTTGGTTTTCATTAGTGGAGAGGAAGACAACAAAATTATCACAGACCGCAGTTCCCACCAAGATTCAATTTGGAAGCTTCGCACAGAAGCTAAAAATAAAAAGATTTTGCAGTCATAAATCATTTAAAACAGAGTTCGTGGACAAGCAACATTTCAAAGAGGATGTGATTAGCTAAAGTGAATGAGATCTCAGTGGTGGTCATGGAGCTGGGATCCCAGAGGACCTTCTAGGCACTCTCGGCAACCCAAAGCCCAAGCACTGGGTTGGGGCAGGGGACGTGCCCACGTCTGAAGACAAATTCACTTGGTTCAAAGTGACAGCAGTTTTACAGCTGTCAGAGGGAGCTGTGTTGGTCAAAGCCTTCAGATATAAGAAATTAATGTTTGTAAAGAGCTGTGAAGATGAAAGTCCTGAGGATTAAGATTTCCTTGGAGGGCTTTGCTCTTTTTGAGTTTTAACCAAAAGCTTTAAAAGGTTTCGCATTCAGTAGGAAATGTAAAATGCCATTTATCCAAAGTCTTCCAGACAGCTACATAGAGAGACAAGAACTACTCACACAGATGTGAGGTGAATTCTGTATCATCTGTTTCTGGCTTGCTCTAAAAAGAAAATAAACCAAAAGCTTCCCACAAAAGACTACACATCAGGAAAAGTGGAGAGCAGGTTCAAAGAAATCTCTCAAGAAGCATGTGCTGTTTGTAAAAGAGAACAGCCAAATTCTCTACTCTCTGCTTTCACAAGTGTAGTAACTTGTTTAGGGCTTTTAAAACCCTGAATCTATGTTGTAATTACAGAAAACATTTCCCCACCCCGAGTTCTCAGGAACTGCCAGCAGTATATAGCTTCAAATTCAACCAACCTGCTTGGAAATCACTGCAAGTATTCACCGTGCATAATTTCAATCAAGTCTCTCAAAACTGCTGCTGCTTGCGGTGGTCCTCTCACTGTTTGCCAAGAGCAAGGGGCAGAGAAAGTAGGCAATTTGCCCCAAGACCAGCACAGGCCAAGCTAGGACCCAACCTCAAGCACTCCAGATCTGCTTTACGTGGGCAGTCGTTTACCACTCACTCTAAACGCAACTGGCTAAAAATATTAAACAGGGGAATACCACATTAATTTTCAACATACAATAAGCAAAGAACTGCTAAGAACATCAGTGACAAAATTTAGTTCAGTAACTAGTTTCAATAAAGCTGAGCCATTTCACAAAAATACATTGATTTTGACCAAGTTTTCTTTGCTGGCTGACTAAAGTTCAGTTCTCTGATCCCTTCTGATTAGAAACGAAAACCCAAGCAAAAGAAACCTCTGATTTCTGACTGTAAAATCACCATTCAACACAAAGGTACCTTGCAACATTTGAAAGATTCCTTGCATCCACATGGAACAAAGACAAATACAATTATAGGGATAGCCACATTGATGACTAAACCTCCATCAAACGCTTCCCTCAGCCAAAGTTAGACGGCTTTTACATACTCAATAATAGTATGTATTGGTCTCTAACCAATACAGTCACTAGACCCTAGTGAATTATTCAGTTAACCCATCAGGTTATCTACTGTAGCATAAGAAAAATCACTATCTAAAGCTCCAGTTACTTTATTGACTAGGCCAACACAGAATATTATGTGAATATTATGCACCAGAGCCATTTCAGGCCACCAGCTGCACTCAAGACCACATGTACAAAGGCACATACAGCCTGAGCACTGGGGAATGAATGTTTTACATATACCCACGCATCAAGAGTTCACACTGTGCTTTCTCTAACGTAACCAACATACTCATTCTGTGCTGCGTGATGTGGCTCTGAGCTCTCTGTGTACAGCGCTTAGATCACACCCAAGAGGCAGGACACCAAGGAAGGTGATGACGTTTGTAGTTGAAGATATCCTGCAACCACAAGGTCCTTTTAAATTATAGTTCTAGTACTTCACAGACACTTTATCATAAGTCTCAGAATCACCAGAGGTAGCAGGGAGGTTGTGCAGGATTGATCACTGAGCAGGACACAGCGCTCGAAACTACAAAGTCATCAGGTTCTACAATGACAGAAAACTCTTTTCCAAAGATTTCCCTTGGCCAATCCTGGGATTGTATTATTGGCTTTGCAATCTGGGACACAAGAAAATCTTACATGTTCTTTTAGAACCAACTTCTCTGTAAATGGGTGTAGCAGCATGACTTTCCTGAAGGAAGCATGCTACCCTTCGTTCGCACTTTGAACAACATAAACAAATGCAACGGCTAGAAAAGTAATGTTACCACACAGCTACATCAATGTGCACTTAAGAATTACGATGTCAGCAAGCTTGGATTTCAAGTATGTTCCTTCATACTGGATTAGACCGTCTTGATTTGTGAGGGTTAAAAATGGCACTTTTAGCTAGGATACTAAGGATCTTGCTTCCAAAAGAGCAACACTTAAAGTAAGACTATAGCAGCCCGTGTCTCCGTATCTTTTCATCCAGCAATCCAGCTGGAATTAGAAAGAGAAAACATGCCTTAATGATAAAAATACAGATGTAGAAGACAGGAAATGCTGAAGAAATTTCAACTGAAGACAGAACCCTTTAAAGGGACCCATCAAAATATTTCTTCTTTCATAGACTGCAAGAGATTTGTGATCTCTTGCCATTAGAGTTACTGTTTAACAGGTTATTTTCCAATCAAATCTTGTATGAAATTTAAACCAAGTTACTTTAACTCAATATGTAAAATCCCACTAAATCACATTTGATTACAACTCTAGGAATAATGCATTGTTTAGATTCATGAACAATCTGAGAATAACCAGCCCAAATAAACCTAAGATTGAATGTTGCTATTTTCATTTTATAGCAAAGCAACAAAAATCCACATTGTTCTCTTCCAGGTATTTTAACAAGTACAAAGCAACAATCCAACATTGCTACACCAAAACTGCACTAAATGCAGCACCTCAAGAGTCTTGTCAAAGGAAAACACAAAAGAAGAAGAGAAAAGCAGATGGAGTATGTACAAACGGTAAGAGCTTTAAACTAGAAGAGGGCAGATTTAGATTAGATATTAGGAAGTTCTTTACTGTGAGGCTGGCGAGACACTGGCACAGGTTGCCCAGAGAAGCTGTGGCTGCCCCATCCCTGCCAGTGTTCAAGAACAGGTTGGACACAGCTTTGAGTAACCTGGTCTAGTGGGAGGTGTCCTTGCCTGTGGCAGCAGGGTTGGAACTGGTTGGGCTCTAAGGTCCCTTCCAACCCAAACCATTCTATGACTCCACGATAAATGAGAGCTACCTGTCTGAAGACCACCAGCAACTAGCAGAAAGCCTTACTTTAAGAATATAATAATGATACGGTGGCAGCTTTTGCACTTAATTTTTTAGCTAATGTAGTGGTGCTTTCCTTCAATTTAAGCAAAAATAACAACTTCAAAATGTGGGTCCTTAATATGAAAACAACTGCCTCATGCTTCAGGCAGCTTTTTACAGCAATCACATGAGCCTTGGGAATATGAGATTGAACAGTACAGCCTGAGAAAAAGCAAACAAGAAACTGAACATCTCATAGGAGCCTGTTTAGCTCATTTTCCCCAAGACAAATCCAGGCTGGGAATCTTCAAGTTATCAGAGCCTGAGGCAGATGACCCACTTGACTATAGCATCCATCCTGGTTATCTCTAGAGAACCTGATGGCAAACATAATTGACTAAAATGCTCTGGAGTCTAAGTTCCTGCTTCAGACCTCACCCAGGCATTGATGGAGCAGCAGTAATGGTGCTATGCTGGTGCAGTAGCACACCCTCTCTGAAACTGGCTGTCAGACTCAGCAGCTACTATTTAATGTCCTGTTTGCACTGTAGTTTCCCCAGTAGCCTAAGGAAGATCAAAACTTACTGGAGAACAGTAGAACTGGCCCTTTTATCCATGGCTTGTTGGTAAAAAATAGTATAAATCAGACATTAGATCACTGAAATTATCATGATAGCTTATTTTTAAGTTCTTTCTCTTGCAGTGACACAAATTTACAAAGATGCTACAGAAAATAATTCACAACATGGTAGATTTCTATCTCTACCAGACTTATTTGCCAAAAATGGAGAGAAGAAAAAAAGAAAAAAAAGTACTGTCTCTTCAGGAAAGTTGTAAAAGGGACTAGAAATGAACACTTATTCAACCCCGTAATATTTAGTGATCCACTTCTTAATCTGAGCAGTTCACAGTAGTTAACAGAGCTGTACAGAGCAATGGTTCAGCAGGATGCACACTGAGACACTTACACAATGCCTTAACCTCTCCTGTGCTACGGGCCTTCCACTTGCCATCTGGAGCCTTTCCCTGTAGCGCTGCAGTGTTTTGTTTGCAAGTCTGAACCCATTCTGTTATGCACTGGGAGGACATTGTGGCAATGTTTTCATCTGTGTCCTCCTGTCCTTGTCCTTTTCCCCCAGATCTGCACCTGAAAAGCCTGAACCTGCTATGGCTGGTTTCCCACGGAAGTGATTAACACTGATGCAAGAAATCATCCTTCTTACCCTCATGCCTCCCTACCCCCATTCCCTAACTTTTACATAGAAGAAAAAGAAAAGTCTAGTGAATAACATGGTAAACAGTAGTCCCTTAAACAGTGGACAAGCATTTCCCAGTGACATTCATGCCCAAAGCTTAACAATCAATTAACGGGCAACTCCTGCCTCTGATGAAAGAGTGCTCCAATCAGTGCTAAGAGCCTCACAAGCAGGAACAATCAGAAGGGAGTCTGAGCAGGTCCTGATGAAAATGATACAGTTATTATTGCAAAAGTATTATGGTGGACCACCTGCCACACTGGAGGTGACGCCTGGAGGAGAAGAGTCACTTGGGGAAATCCCTGTGATTATTTTCTTTGCAGGACATCAAAGAGTTTTCCATTCAGGTTCTTCCACTCCTTTTTTTATTTTTTATTGTCATCAAAAATAACTGCTACCATTAAAGCTGTCATTTGCCACAATTAGGGACCGTCTCATTATCCTCTGAGCAACAGACAAGCTTGAAAAATACAAAAATACTACTTCATATTGAAAGTACAAAATACTGAATTCATTCTTGTCCAGGGGGCAGCAGCAAGTATATCAACTGCATCCTATGTGAATGTATTTACTGCAATGTCCTCAACTTAAAGAATACAAGGACTCAAAAATCAAAAAAGTGTTTCTGTTCAGCTTCATTCTGCAACAATGTATTTGTATTAATCAAAATGTTTCTAAAATGTACACCATTTTCTACAAAAGGACACTGATAATTGAGCACTGGCTCTATGCTGAATACAACATAGAAAAAAAAATCAGTTGCCTCAAAGATTATAAAGCTCCAAAACCAGAATCTTCTTTCTGGCCACATGGATTTTATTCTTTTGGCTAGGCTAAAAAATGAAAAACTAAAACCACTGTACACTTCTGCTTTGTCAGGCTTGCAGGTTCATAAGACCCACAGTGTCCAGTGTCCAAACCAGGAACAGGTAATCAGCAATTAAACAATATCCTGAGTCTTAAAATATATTAGCAATACATAACACACTGGTGTTATTCTTAACATATGCTAACATATGTTATTCTTAACATATAATTCATAACATTTATGGCTTATATACGGTCCTTGACTGCAGGGATGCATTCATTCTTTCTTCTTGGTAAAGTCATATGGTTTCCACCACTGTGCAAACTGCAACACCTTCTTGCTCTGATCCTCAAAGTTCTGTCTGACTCCTTTTCTCCAGAGCCGTGGTTCCAAGTCCAGCATGCCACCAATAATTTCCTTCACAAGTAGAAGAAAGAGAATGATAAATGTAAAATTATCATATTACTTAATACTATTTTACCACTGAGTAAAGAAATACGAGTTTTCAAAACATGAGATTATTTTTCACTGTTTTCTTCATGTGCTGGTTATTATAAATCAAAATTCTGAAAAAAATACCTATTAAAATATTAGGACTGTAGTTGTTAGACAGTTGCCTCAGCAAAATTCTTGTAAGTAGAGCAGAGCAATGCACTGCATAAACATCCTAACGTTGCAAGACTGCTAATGTATTAGTACAGTTGTAAGAAAAGTTCAGAAAAAAGCTCCCCACTTTGCTCTTAACTCCTGAAGTTATATTTCCCCCCAGTCACTCTTCATGTTTTTGCAATATTAATTCTGTCAATAAATTATTGCTGTGACATAATAAAGGAAAAATTTATTGCAGCTTTTCTTGTATATACTATACTCTCTATACCACGTGGAGTAATTTAACCACACAAATATTTTACTACGAGTTGCCCATGAGTCTGTGTGTGTAGGCACCCTAATTCAGACAAGCAGGAGCCAGTTCACCTATATGAGAACACTATGGTCATGAAAACTCTTACACAGATGCAAGTATTTTCCATTTATTAGATTACTTCTTTACTCATCAATGAGTAAAGTTATAACGACTTAACAAGAAAAGCCAGCTAATGAATTAGGATAAGATACATCAAAGTGACTGTTCTGGCAGCATCTGCTTTAATTAAAGTTAACAAAACAGAGTATAATTGGTAAATCAATCTTCTACATGACAGTACCTTTCCAAAGTAATGAGGGAAACTATGCTGATCTTCAATGACATGAGCAAATCCTCCTTGAAGACCGAAGTCCACAGAGAAGTATGGTAAACCTTTAGGAACCTATACATGCAAAACCACATTTTTAGATGTTTGGAGACAGTAGATATTTAGTTAACCCCCCCCACAACTTAATGAATTTGAAAGTGGTTTTACAGTATCACATTTTCTTTTAAAACATCTTTCAAACGAAGGACGGGTAGTATAAAATTGCAAGAGAGAAACAAAAACCAAGCATGTAAGGGGAGAGAACACACAGAAACTAGATGAAAAGACACTGTAAACTGAAAAGATGATTACAAGGTGGCAGAACCTTCAGAGGCCACCAACTGCAGCACCAGGTAAGAGACAGCAGCACGCACACTGAGTAAATGCCTTCCTGACTTCACACTTCTGTAATGAATGGGTTGAATGGAAATGTTAAGACAACCACCAGCAAGTTGCATTTATTAAAGATTAAGTGTTCTGTGATAACAGGAAATATTTACCCAGGGGAAGCATTGACACTCAGGGAAGGGAAAACACCACTACATGACTGGAAGTTATCATTAACTTGCCAAATAGGATAATTCAATAATTCAGCAGGCCTACAGAGAAGATGCTGGTTATCCTGCCACAACAAAAGACCCTTCAGTCTGACAGAGTGAGAAGTGGATTCATTTATTACCACATATTTTAAGTAATTCCTGCTTTTCACTGCAACGTTATTTTCCACTCTTTTAATTGTTAAGGATGTTCCTGATAAGATTTACAAAGTCACAAATTCATACCCATTTCCTCTGTTACAGTCCAATTTTTACAAGACATGTTCCATATACTGCTTGAAAATTCACTCTAAAAATAACTCAGATTTAACACAGAGGGGTGATGTAGCAAGGCAAGAAACATAAAACATTTTAAATGAACTAAAAAAGAATCATAAATAAGGAAAAATGGGTCAGCAGCTGACACCTTAAGAAATATGTCAGCTTTATCTGTGTCTAGCAGTGTCAGGTCTGGCTGGGATAGTTCATTTTCGTCATAGCAGCCCATATGGCACTGAGATTTGGACTGGTGACTAAACCAGTGTTGGTAACTTGCCAGTGTTGTGGCTGTCACTGAACAATGCTTGCTGCCAGGTCAGCTCTCCTGGCTGTGTCCCCTCTCCCACCCCATTGCCCAGTTCCCTCGCTGCAGGGAGGAGAGGGAGAAGCAGAGGGACTTGATGCTGTGCAAGGGCTGAATGCTTAGGCTCTGCTTCTGGACACCACAGTCTCAATTTCTGCACACAATCCACCCATTAGATGACATCTCAGCCATGTCTGACGCTTCTTCTATGCACCACCATATCCTAATACAACTATCCAAACTTCTCAAACCTTACCTCAGTCTCTTAAGCTATACTCATATCTTCCTGAAGGCTACAGGAATTTCTTTTACCCTAAAATAATGTTAAAATCACACAAATGTATAATAATTTACACTCCCATGCAT
>JANHGB010041095.1:0-11415 GCA_026283785.1 Coracopsis vasa | reverse complement strand
GTTGACAAGGAAGTTCTACTGGGCAAAAGCTAATTGGTTGTTCTTATCTGTGCATGCGCTTACATTGTCCATCTCATTGGCTACAAGTTATTGTCCACGCGACCCCACCTAGTCATGATGACTCAGCACATTCTTTTTGCTACTTTCTCCTCAATCCGGGTTCCATTCACGTCCACCTGTGCTCTGTGGCCTTCTTTCATTAGTTCCATGTTGTCGTGGCTTCCTGCCTCTTCTAGAAATGTTCCCACAGAGTAGTACATGCTAACTGTGATGTTCATAATGAAAATAAATGTTGTAAAAGGAATATTCACCATAGATGGTGGCAAAAAATCCAAAGATTTTGACAGGCTAAATTCAACACAACCAACAATCTCTATTCCAGACTTCAGACAGAATTGAAAAAAAGCAAAAGTTGGCTAAAGGCTCTGTAGAAACTTGAGGTGTTGACAAACTTGAAATTTTGTTGTCAAACTTGAAATTTGAGGTGTTACCTTAACATAGCTGATCAATAATCAGAATACTTCTATATATATCTTTTCAGGAGAGGGAGAAGTAGGAAATATAGGCTAATGGAAATAAGAAAGCTTTCAAACAGATATTGAAAGAATGAATAGAAATATGAGGAGAAAGGAAAAGGGAGGTTAAATATATGGTTAGTTTCTTACGGCTAGAGCATTCTACACTGATCAGACATCTTTCCTAGATAACTTTTATTGCTTGTTTAGAGAAGGATATTGCAATAAGGTCATACCTGGCATATGTAAACTATTTTTTCTGTAAAGAATTCTCAGGTACCCAAGTTTCATTTTTTTAACATTATACGATATATAAACATAAGTAAAAAAAAAAAAAAAAAAAAGGATAAATTGAAATATTGGAATTTAGAAGATTTTTTTTCTTTTAATTTGCTAGTACTGTAAAATGTTTGAAATGCTAAACTAGGGAGATCATTACGATTCTGTTTCTCCTAAATCTGTGACAATTTACATTTTAACTTTTTTCCTTGCTCTTTTAACACAATCCACCTCTATTTTTAGCTAAGTAAAATAATGCTTATACCTGTTCATTTGTTGAAGCTTCTTTTTTACACTGTCCCATCCATTATTACGTAGATCTAAGACTGCTCAGTTTAGGCGATTGTAGAATATATCTAATTTGTAGCTACTACACTGACAAAAGCTTGGTGATACACTGTAAAATTAGTCAAATGCTTTTATTTAATAATGATTTGATAGTCTATGCTTCAAAATTTGTCATTCCTTCTTCACAGACATCTAGGTACATTGTAATTCACATTAATGGGGAAGTAAGTCTTAAGAACAAAATAGGACATGGCTTTTGAAAACATTCTCTGATTGGGAGTACTAGCCGTAGAAAAATTTCCCTTCCTGGATTCAAAGTACTCCAGAACTGCTGACTTTCAAAGTATACTGCATGAAACTGATTAAAAATGGTTATGTCTTTTAAAATTCAACATACATATATATGCAAACATCTGCTGAATTTCTTTCATTTGCTAAATATATATTTCTGTAAGAAAAGAAACTGGAGGTTTTTTAAAAATATCCTTTATGAACTTTTGTGGAGTATTCTTATAGCTTTATTATCTATGAGTTTCTTTGAACTAAAGAGTAAATATGCTCTACAGAAAAGACTCAGAGAAACAGGAAATGAGTACAACAGTGGTTAAGAAGGTAAGTCAACTTTAATTGCTAAATCCACTGAGTACAGACTGAATAGTTAGGACCTCAGTGTACACACGGACCTAATTTCATTTACATAAAACCATCGCGTTTCACCACAGCTGAGGTCTTCACAGCATCAAAGCCCTACTGATATTTATTCCCTTTAGTGCAGTTATGGTAGAGATGGAAAGATAGATCTCAATGGAAACTCATGTATAAATCTATTCTTCCCTGCAACACTCACATTTTGAAGACTGGTGATACAGCAGTCCACCGTAATCTTCAGTTCACTTAAATTTCACCACCAATCTAAACTTTTGAGATAGAAACTTCATTGCTATATGTGGCCTTTTTACTCAGTAGATAGATCCTTTGTAACTTCCTGTCCAACTTTGTAACTTACAACACTTCCAACTGTAAAGTGGGCCAAGGGTTATCATAGTGTCTTAGCTGACATTGCTTGGATAAGTAAAGTAGAGGACGGTTTCTTTCTGCCATTGCCCCTATTTTATCACTCCACTTCAGGCAAATTCTATTAATCACAACACATGTAGGGAACAATTGCTGTAATACTCACTGGACCTCAAAATGACCAAAGAATTTAAGCTGGAAGGGCTCTCTGGAGGCTATCCAATGCAATCTCCAGCTCAGTGTTGCTAGCTTCACAGTTAGAGCAAGTTGCTCTAGGCCTTCTGGCAGGTATTATTAATATATATTCCTATACACACTATTCAAAGAACTTTGGAGTTTCCTTCATGATCTTGTATCTCATAAGAAGAATTTTGATACCTATGGCAGAGAAAACTTAAGCACCTACACACAAAACCATGACCTATAAACCCTTTTGTCTTTCAATAATTGTTAATTTCTCTAAGAATCTATCATTCTCTAGGCATGGAACTGATTCCAAGATGGCTGAGCTCAGTATCTAAGCATTAATCTTATCCCTAAATAGAAGTGTAATATTGTGGCTTAATCCCAGGAGGCAGCTCAGCCCCACACAGATGCACACTCAATCCCCCACAGCAGGATGGTGAAGGCAACGGGATGATCAAAGCAAGAAAAAACTTGTGGGTTGAGATAAAGACAGTTTAATGGGTAAAGCAAAAGCTTCATGTGCAAGCAAACAAAATCAGAAATTCCATCACTACAGGCAGATGTTTAGTTGTTTACAGGAAAGGAGGGCTTCATCATGCATAACGGTTACTTGGGAAGACAAATTCTCTAACTTCAAATGACGCCCCCTTCCTCCTTTTTTCGTATTGCTGAGCAAGCATGAATATGAAATAAGGTATGAGATATCACTTTGTTCTGTTCGGATCAGCTATGCCAGCTATGTCCCTTTGTAACTTCTTGTGCACTCCCAGCTTACTGGCAGGGTGTGTGAGAAACAGAGGAGGCCTTGACGCTGTATAAAGCATTGCTTGGCAATAACTAAAACATCCACGTTATCAACACTGTTTTCATCATAAATCATCAAAATCATATCAGTATATTAGCTACTATGAAGAAATTTAACTCTTTAAAAACCAAAACCAGTTTACATTGTTAAAAAGCTGAGTATCCAATTTTTCCCAGCAGAATTGCTTCATTAGCAGATTACATCTAAACCATAACAGTATCATTGCACTCAGCATAGAAGTTAACATCTATAGCAACTTTCGCTACCAAACAGAAATGGCTATCCTTGGGTAAGGAATTAGGAGGCTCTCTGTTCTAGTTGTTTCACTGTGCAGCTATCAATAGCAAATTCTCAAGAATGAAGAGAAAATGGTAGAAGGATTATAATCATATTTTTGTGATGAGAATATCTACTACTAAGGAATGGTAGAACTAGCTTTTCCAAAGAGAAAAGCATTAGAATTCTGCCATCTGAGTTACGGTTGCTAATTGCTTACAATGACTCATGATGCTAACTTGCCATGACTGCACGATGCAGGTGACACATGTGTTACTGTAGCTGATAAAATGAAAGTTTGTTAGGTATCAGTAACGAGGAAACAAGCCAAATGGAGCTGAACATCTTCACCTGAAAGACCTGCACCAGTCTTGTTTCATGTATAGCACTATAGTTTCACTTCTTTTGTTTGATTTGAAAACCTTCAGTATTGATATTTTTTTTTGTGCTTAAAGACTAGATTTCTTTTTTCCTTTGAAACCTAGTTTCTTTGGCTCAGAAAGGTTGAGTTTCTTAAGACAAGGTATACTATAATTAAAGGATATCAGATTGTAAATGAGGTACCACTTGTGGGATTTGAAAGCCTGTAGCTTTCAGAAAAGCTATCAATAAAATATAATTATTCCAATTTCTTAGCACATCACACTGAGTCAAGTTCAAGGGTTCATTTTGCAGCCAAATGATAACATTTTTCTTATTAATGAGAAAAGCATTTTAACCTGTTAAAAAGAAATATTTCTGGAAATCTCTTAACTTTTACTTGAAAGAATAAGAAGAGACCTCATTTTGTGTAGCTTCTCCTATATCACTGTCTTCTTTTATTTTGTTATTTTGAGGGTTTTTTTAATTATTATTTTATTTTAACATAAATATATTTAGCTCTATATTTTTATCCTAGAAACAGCAAAAAATAGACACAGATATAACAGCATGATACAAGGGCAGTTGATTAACAGGTAGAATGTCTGAATGTGTAACAACCTTTTAGGTTAAGAGGGGAAAAAACTGTATGTGAAGTTACATATGAAAAAATAACTAGATTTGTATTTAGAAATGGCACTGACACTGCAGCCTGGGCAGCCATGCTCCCTTTGCGGGGAATGCTCCACGTGTGGCATCCAAAAAATACTCCTTCTGAGCTGGGTAGAGGTGTCCTCCACAGCTGCAGGCAGAGGTATTCCCACAGCTGCAGGCATAGGTGTCCTCCACAGATGCAGGCAGAGGTGCCCCACTGCTGAGCAGGCACATCTGGCAGAGCTGCTTCACCCAGCTGTGTCCAGCCAACACCTGCCCAGCCTCATCCCTGCCATTGCCGCTGCTCCCTCTCCACTGCCGGGAGGTACCGGCTGCTCCGGGCAGCGTGGAACTGCGCCCCAGGCTGGCAGCAGAGGGAAGAGCTGGCTTGGGTCTCAGCTCTTTCTCTGCCCCTTCCCAGTGCACAGACCACCTGAAAGATTGGAGGTACCCTGGGTCATCCAGCTTCCCTCCGTCGCGCTGATGCTCAAAGACCTGAGTGGCCGCAGTGCTGTGAGTATCCCTCCTGCGCCTGCTCTGCCCCCAGGGGCTGCCCCAGCCCAGCATCAGCTGCATCGCTCCTCACCTTCTGCTCTTTTCCCCTTGTTCAGGCGACAACACTACACACCAGCAGCCTGGAGAAGCTGCTCTAGTGCAAGGCTCAGGTAAGGGTCACTTGGGGTGCAGTCTCACCCATCCCCACCTCTCAGACACAGCCAGGGGCTGATTCAGCTCACTGGGGGCCCTTTCTGCTGTAGGCCCCCAGCACACTTGGTGAGTGCAGCACATTTCTTGCAGGTGCCAAGCAGCTGCCACCTCCCATTCCCTCTGGCAGTCGAGATGGACGTGGCCACTAGGCTGGTGAGTGTGAAGAAGACACGGGCAGGATGGCTCTTCTCTCCTGCTCTTGCAGACAGGGAAGTGTGCTGTGATGGGACTGCCACTGCCCTTCCCGGAGGGCACATCCATCCCCATCACTCGGCAGCAGGAGAGCTGAGCCCCAGGGCCCCTCGTTCCCAAACGACACCTCCTCTCCCGTGTTCCTATCCCATCCCATCCCATCCCATCCCATCCCATCCCACCACTCCTCCAGAGAGGGGTCTGTCCCCAGCAGCTGCCCCAGTGCCTGTCTCTAGCCCAGTAACTGCTCTCCTCTGTTCCTTCAGGACCTGCTGGCTCTGCTGAAGGAGCACGGGCCATCCACAGAGGGGATCTTCCAGCAGGCAGTCAGCAAGAGCACCTCCTGTGAGATCAGGGTGGCCCTTGACAGCGGACTGGAGGTCCAGCTCCAAATCCAGCCTGTGCTGCTGCTGGCCGTCATCATCAAGGGGAGCCCTGCTGGCCTGGAGCCCAGCAGCTCCCGGCTCTCTTGGTGCTGATGAGCACCTGCAGGAGCACAAGCAGAAACCCAGCTGCCAGCCCATGAGTCAGAGGGTCTGGGATGCTGTGGGTGCTCCTGTGGACAGTGGCCAAAGCCTCACACGGAGCCCTTGGCACTGCAAGACCTCTTGTGCAAGATCCCCTCCAAGCTCATTGATGTCTAGCTGTACAGGGAGTGGATGAGTGCCATGGAGAAGACCAGCAGGCAGGAGAGGCCGGCAGTGCTGAGAGAGTGAGTGTGGCAGCAGCCTGCCTTCTCTGCAGGGACTAGCACAGGTAGGGACTTGCCTGCAAAGCAGTGATCTGCCTGAAATAGCCATGGTTCCTGTAAGCCACCTTGGAGTTTAACCGTTTGGCTTCATCACCACCTCTGCAGTGGCGAGGGCAGAGTCACCGATTCCTTCTGCTCTGGCTGGAAGGCTCCACCAGCTCGCTCCAGAGCCAGAGCAGCACTCTTAGACCCATCCCAGCCCTCGTAGGAGGCCTTGCTGGCTCACTCATCAGCTCTGCCAGAAAATGCCCATCCACGGGCACATCCCCATGGGGGGAGCTGGCCTCTGAACTCCATCTACACATGGCCTTGAAGATCATCTGAGCAGGGTAGAGGACACAATATGTATGCTGGGACACTTGTTTATTACTATGTTTGCTACCGTGTTTGTTACTATTACTATGTTTATTACTGTGTTTATTCTATGTTTGTTACTTTTATATATTACTATTAGTTATTACTGTGTTTATTACTGTGCTTATCAATCTATTACTATGTCTTTGTGAAATAAATTTTAGGATATACTTCAGGATATATTTAGGATATTGTTTAGGAAACGTTATTCAATATAGGATATATTTAGGATATAGTTTAGGAAACACATTATACAATAGTATTTGTTTCATATTGTTTGACTACGCAGGTCAAACGATCATAGAATCATAGGATAGTTAGGGTTGGAAAGGACTTCTAGTAATTTCATGTTATGTTACAAGACTACTCTTAGAGTGACTTTCCAGCTATATTAGTATAAAAGCAAAAAGAGTTACAAAAGTCCTATCTCTCTACGTTGCCATCTGCATCCTGCAGAATGCAAAATGGAAGAGAAAGTATACTGAAAAAGTTTATAGATTAGTAAAGAAATGACAGAAATATATTTATGAACGCAGAAGAAGAATGGTAGCTTACCACATATAAGACTTGACACTTCTGAGTGGGTGTCAAGAAGGTGGATAATGCCAGCTGAGCTACACTGCCTTTTGGTACAGGAAAAAATGGCTACACCTTGAAAAGGATTCAAATGAGCTCCAGAAGAGTACTGGCCTGCTATTGGAATACAGCTGCATATCCTAGACACCTGTTAATGTCAGGAAGTACAGAGAAAGTTGTTTCTAAACCGAAGTGCAGACAGGCAGCACAAAGGAGCATAGAATTGCACCACACTGTTTTTATTTACAACTGCTCATTTTGGGCATAGAGATGCTGAACAACAACAACAGAAAAAAAAAACAGCAACCAACCAACCAATCAAAACCTAAAAATAAAACCCACCAAAAAAACCCCAACAAAACAAACCCCCTCCAAAAATATGAAAACCAAAAGAAAAAAGAAAAACCACAACAAAACAAACCCAAACCCCAGTAAATCCTTTTCTGAAAAAAAAAAAAAAATAAAAAAAATCTCAGATCCCTCTGCAATCAAAAGGAGGAAGCATCAGCTCTCAGGATCTCAGTGTGATCTACCATAGATGTCCCAGTGTATATTGTGATACTTTATAAACAGAAGATTATTTAAAAGCCATTGGGAAGTGACAGCAGGCATCCCAGTCATCTGCAAATAAAGCTGTCTCAAATCTGAGTACCAGCAGAGTGATTTGTTTGTAATAGGGAAGAGTGACTGATATATGCATATTCCCTTTGCATTCGCTGGAATACAATGTACAGACTGCCTGCAGTTCTCAGCATTTCTTCATATATATTATGTCTTTCTGAATTTTCTTACCATTTGCACACAGAAATGAAGTGTCAAATGTCTGTCTGGCCAGTCTCTGTATTTGGATAAATTCCTTCTCTTTTTATTCCTCTCTCCATCTCTGGATTTCACTTCTCTCTCTCTCTTTCTCTCTGATACTCACCTGTACAAGAAGACAAAAAGGTCACACAATGGTAGCACTTGTATCAGCCTTTTCTTTCTCCCAGGAACTTTGCTGTTTCTCCTAAGAAACCTGAAGAGACACTTGCATCCAAGAAAAGGTCTTGACAAGGAAAGAACTTGAGTATGTTACTACTTTTCTAATCTGAGAAACAAAATCGCTACTTTTGCCCAGAAGACCACTGGTCAGTATTTCTACTATTTTGCTTTCATTACATCCTTCTTCACATTCAGTACCAATGCCTCAAACCTCTTGGCCATGTTGCCATACCACAGACTCTGTTAGGAAGAGAATAATTTAAAGATTGTAGGGAGCTTCTGTTTATGGAACGGAGATTACTTTTTGTCACCTGGAAAAGACAGAAAGAACTGGTAAGTTACAGGGGAACAGCCACTTCAAATTTACCTCATCTAAAAAGTAGCTAATGAAATAAAAACTGTGCTCTATTATCTGGCAATGACAGGAAAGACTTCTCATCTTCCTCAGGGAAAAGTAAAACCCCAAAAACATACAGGATGTTGAGAACAAAGGGTTGAATGAAAACTAAAGCTCCCATGTCCTTACTCAAGCAAGACAGGGGCAGCAAGGGAGTTGAAACATGTTCCCTCATCCCTATGGATGTTTTCTACCTATTGGAGCAAACTGGAACGCATGATCTGGAGCACCCAAGTTGACCATGATGCCCTCTAGGTGGTCATTCTCAGTTAAGGATGATTGAATTATGCTAAGAGCTGTGTGGCTTATGTATGCACTCATACTTAGGAAACTTGCAATTCTGATTTTATTTCTAAAAATAAGCACATACTTGGTAAATATGACTTGCTGCTCTTTCTTCTATTTTGAAATTTGTATTTGCTCCCAGTGTGCTGGGAGAGGAGGGATATGTGGGAAATGGATGCTTGCACTATCAAAGCCAACATCAACAAAGACCCTAAGTATTGGTTATGCAAGTCCATTCTGCCTTCTTATCCCTGCCCCATACACTCCAGTAACTTAGGAGGCCTTCTTGCCGTTGTAATACGCTGTGCCTCCTAAGAGAGGTCTATTGCGGAGAGCAGCATGTGTCCCCCATGAAAGGATTTCAGAAAAAAAACCCACCTCAAATAAAATGGTGAGAAAGAGAATTTTAACAAAAGAGGAATGAAGTAGATGCACCTGTGTATGCATTTGAATTTGCCTGGTCACATAAAGCCAATGTTGGCTGCAGGTTTTAGCTGTTCCAAGAAAAGCCTCAAAATTACTCTATTAAGTTCACTAAAATTGACTGAGAACAGACAACAGGCAGATTAAAAAAATCTTCTAAAATTCTAACCATCAAAAGCGATAAATTCATGAAATAACATTAGAGATGATAAATCATGAGGAAAAGACAAAAGCTTTCACAAAACTAAAAAAAAAATAAAAATCACATTCTTAATCTTCCTTTTATATACAAAATAACTACGGAGAAGATTATTTTCTTATCAAAATAATAAAAACATTCTCTAGAAATCAGAGAGCAGTGTCAAGGTGAAAAATATAATATCATGAGAGAGGTGAAAGTTCTTTTACGAAGCCTGAGACAAGTAAAGCCAACCCGAAAGAAGAGTGCAATTCTATTTGTACCGCACTGGTACATCTCAACTAATGTGTAGGTACACCAGTACTGTGTAGGTTTCTCCATACTCTGACCTAAGGAAGAGTTTCTTTTTTGCTCCCAACCAAGTTATTCAGAACTACATGCTCTGTTACTCCATATTCCAAAAAGAATGACTTGCTGGTTGCAGCCAGCAACTCTTATTCCCATTTGCTGCTATAAAAATTAAGGTTAAAAGTAATCTTACATTGTCTAAGGGTGTTAATTTAAAGTAGCATTTCTTCCTCTAATTTTATGTAATCCAATTCTGTAAATGAAAACATGGGAAGAATATTGAGTTATTTAAGAGACAATCAAAGAAAAATGGTGAGGACAACTGTATGGATGATAGTGAGGGAATTATAGCCAAAATTGTGTTTAAAGCTACAATAGGGCCTTCACTTGAGGAGTAACCTGATGAACAGAAAGTAAGAGAAAGCTTCCACAACCTGTTCTTTGTAATGTTAAGTGCTTATTATTTACCCAGATGGTATCAGCCTCCACACATCATGAGTTTGTGGGGTGGGTAGGCAAAGCGTACAGCCTTCAGGAGTCAAGAAGTTGTCACTGATGACTCTTACCTGGCCCCATGCCTTTAGCACAGATGAGTTTCCCTGTTGTCCCTCTCATTTCCAAACCAATTCATACATAGAGGAGGAATGCATTGGAAGCAGGAACTGAAAAAAAAAAAAAGCAAATGTCAATTCCAGTGAATGAAAGTCCTGGTAAGAGCAAAGGAATGAGCTGTGTGCCTCGTGTGTAGGACTCAAAAATGCACATCAACAATGTTCTTGGGTGACTCTATAAATGGAGTTTGGGAATAACTTAAATAACAGAAAAGCAACTTTTAGATGAGTCAAAACAGTGCTAGGAAAGACCTGAGAATGTGTTCAGCTGGTATATCCTCTAGATATTCTTTGGATGTGCACCACAACAGGTAGAATGAGATTAAACAGTCAAAACACAAAGTGGCTTAAATTCCCACTGACTGCATATAAAGAAACTTACCTTTAAAAATACTTCATTTCTAAATCCTGGTTTACAGTTTCAGCAAATAAATGTGAAGTCTGACATGTAAAAGAGAGAGCATGGGTTTTGTCTAAATCATTATACACATCCTGCAGTGACAGCACCTTTTATTGAGAGCAGTAGGAGTCACAGTTACCCAGTACATTACAGGACAGGATCCAGATAGCTGATATTTAAAAGTCATAGGTATAAACTCTAATAGGGAAACAGAAGGTTATCACAACCAATATGAACCAAGAGCTATAAATTGCAAATGCTGCACTAATCGCATTATAGCAATTCAATCAGATACGGAAAAAGAACAAAAAGAAAGTAGTAGTCAGCATGATTAAATTTATTTACTTTTATTAGGAACAATGTGAAAAATTGTACTGATTCATTACTAGATGGAAGTTGGAGGCTTGTAAGTTCAGGAAAAGTATAAATATTTTGCCCTGCAAGTCTGTGGAGAATAATAAACAATTTCCCTTCTGAGCCTAATTCAAAAAAGATGAGCAACAAGTATTTGTTTTAATCAGGTCTGTCCAATTTACATCCTGTGTCTTTACGAGCCTGTGTAGTTACTAATGCAGAAAGTCTCAGAAGCCTGCGGAAGCTCCAAAGCAAAGGGAAAAAATGAGCAAACTGTTTGTGTTTGAAGACAGTGGTTAAAAACTTGGGTAATTTGGGTACTTGAAGACTCCCAGCCTGTCATTAATCATCAGCCATCCATTTATCTAGTTGAGAACCACCTATCCAATGTAGTAACTAGTAAGAAACTACACTGGACATTCATGTGACACTGTAATAGTGGTGCCTAAAATCAGATCCTCTGGGTTTAGTTTTGCTTTGTTTTTTAAAGCTATTTAATTGTTAGAAGTTAAACGGTGG
>JANHGB010041094.1:35752-59831 GCA_026283785.1 Coracopsis vasa | reverse complement strand
CTCCTCCCCTAATTCTTTCTTCTGACCTCCATTACCACAGCATTCGGTTTATGTATTGTGATAGGAATAGCATTTAGGAGGAAATGTGCTAAGCAAATGCTTGAGACCAGGCGCAGAGCTGCTGTGCTGGGGGAAGCTGGTGGCGGCAGGGCCCATCAGCGCCGTTTCTTGGTCTGCCTGTTCTTCAGCCTGGGTTGGGATATAGGATTAGAATGTGGTGTTTGACCGGAAAACCTACAAACCTATGGATTTAACACTGAGAACTCGTGATTCTCGGCAGCTTGAAGCAGGCTTAGAAGTGCTCAGGCACAATAGTAATGAGGATCATAAAAGTACCACCTCTGTCTCTTAAAAGAGAGAGAGAGGGAGAGAAGACTAGGTCCACCAACACCGTCTTTTCTCATTAGCTTACAGCAAAGGTTAATCATTAACTATTGAAACACTTACAAACTGTGCTGTTTGTTTGCTTATTATTAGGTCTGTCAGGGCCAGAACCAAACCATACTGAAGCTGAGTGATGTGTCTTGGTTTCAATAGACTCAGAGGTCAGGCCCCTAAAATTCAAACTGCCAGTGCAGTTCCTTGCAATAACGAACCAGTGAGTACTGTAAGGAAGGGCTTAATTACTCCAATGAGATAATTCAGTTTGTAAACAAAAATGTTTTAATTGGGGGCAGGCCCTGTCATATTTGTTTCCCAAGAAGGAAATTGATTAATCAAATGTTAATAATAAGATCATATGAGAGCCCATGCCAGCCACAGACAGCAAGCTCAGCTAAGGGAGCTTGCAGTTTCTTTTCAGTCACTGATGCTGAGCAAAACTGTTTCCAGGGAAGGAGCTGTGAGTGAAAAGCAAGGCATCTCTGGTTTGCTAATACTGCTCCTGTAACTGTTTTGCCTGTTACTCTTTTGCACCTGAACCAAAGGTAAGGGCTCAGTAGCAGCAGTTTTGTGTATCCAGATCTAACCCGAAGCTGTTATCTCTTGTTCTTTTTCAGGAAGACATTTGCTTGCAGGAGTGCTTAGCTGAGTCCCTGGTAAACCTCTGCCTTCACACAGAGCTCAGTGGCTTGAGATACTTCCAGCAAGTTTAATTTGAAGAGGAGATATGTGGAACATGAACGATTCCTTGGTCAAGGTTAGCGCCCCGAGTCTTCTGCCTGGACTCAGAAGTGCTGCTGACTGGGAGTGTGGGATCGTACAGGACCTTGGGAGCCATAGCCATTTCTCAGCCAGCTTGAACACAGCAAAAGGAGAAGGTGGCATGGCTCCTATGCTACCCCCTTTTTCTTTCATGTGTTTTGTACACTCAGGAGCTCCAAGGTTCTTCCAGGCACAGAGATCATTCTGGAATGGGATGACACGCACACAAACAAGAAAAATTTACCTCTTAATTGCCAGAACACCGTTTTGCACAAAGGTCAATAAATACTTTATCTTATCCACTTATCATTAACTGTCCCTAACAATCATTACCTGTAATTCAGTGAGACCAACAGGCACCCGAAAAAGATGGATATTTTGAGATGTGCAAGACCTTCACTGAGGGGAGTACTGTGTAAATAGCAAAGACAGATGGGAAAGACTGGGCAACAAGAAGCAGAACTATAAAAAGTAAAGGGGAAGAAATGAGAAATTATATGTATTTTTAATTTTATAGCTCTGTGTTCACAGCTGCAGTGGGAAGTAATTATTTTTACCACTTCTGAAAATGAGATTCAGTTTAAAATGAAGTTCATACATACATATGTTTTGGGTTGTCTTCTTTTCTCCGCATCGGCTTTATTACTAAGTGAACTTTTTCACCACAGCTGGTAGGCACCTGAAATGAATAATCATTGTGTTGCAATTCCAGATTTACAGATATTGCTACCTTTTTACTAAATTGCAGAGTCCTAGTCTTGAATCATTAGTGTATGTGAACTATTCAGAATGCCCTGAAGGTCTGGGGAGCATGTACAGACATGATAGCCTGCCTGCTTTTCAGTGTTCTAAGGGTTTCCACCTCTCTGAAAATCTATAGAGTCATTTGTGCACCGCAAAATTTTGTGACTTCTCAAAGTCACCATTCATACACTTAATTCCTTTAATCTGGATATTCCTGGCACCCTTTCCCATGAATTGTTATTGAAGTAAGACTTGGAGTTGCAAAATCATCAAGTCCAAATATTAACTCAAACTTGGCGCATTTTATTAATGAGAATAAAGACCCACTGAGCTTTATATTGGGTTACCCTGGTATTAGTAGATTAATATTAAATGTATTTACTTCAGCTAATAGTCACCCAGAACTCCATGACTTTTAGAGATGAAAGTAAATTGAAATAATCAAGAGAGTCTCTTAGATATTTTAGAACATTTAGCAACAAATATTTAGCTTCCTTCAGCCTGTATTTCATATACTCTGATGTTTCATTTCTGGGCTGAAAATTGTCCAAAAAGATACACACTTACCGCAAATGAAAAAAAAAAAAATAATAAAAAAAATCACTTAAAAGATATTCTGCAAAGTATGAAAATTTCTCCTTTTTCTATTTTTTTTTAATGTGGTTTTATATGTTCCCGTCCATTATAAGTCATAGCAAACAACATAGTATTCCACAAGAGCTTTTATCCTAGTGAGCAGAAAGTGAGCAGAAAGACTGAACAAAAGAATGAATTAATTAATTAATGGATGAATGTATTAAAAAAAGGCTCCACCTGCTCTGCTCCAAAAATCTCTCACTATACTACAGAGAGGTTTGTTACACTGACTAATAGTAAAGCTTTCCTCTTCATTTTTGAGCAATATGGTTTGTCTGCATTTGGAGTGATTGCCAAAATGCAAACTATGTAACATAGTCTGTGCCTTTACTGATGGGTCTGATATCAGGAAATCACTGCTGTCATTGCTAAAAAGGCAACGAGGAAGGCACCCTATAAAAATGGAAGGGGAAAAGCAGATTTTTCTGTTGCTTTGTCAGATATGCCCAACACATTTGTTTAATCTTAAGGCTTTGCCTTGCCCACATGAACAGCTCATTTACATGTGAAGGATTTAACTTAGTATGAGCAAAGGCACTCTTTTAAGAATTTTGTGCCTGTATTCTCTAAACCCGGTGCTTCCTTGTCTTCCAGTGACAGACAAGATACATCGTAACAAACTGCATGGGAGAAGACCTTGATCTGCCTACCAAACCCCGGCAGAGATTGCCATAAGTCTGCAGAAGGGCTGCTCTAAAAAGAGAAACAGGAAAGCCGCAATACTTCTGTCTTCTTGTAGGGGCTATCGCAGAGCCCCACCGGTGGTACTTAAAGGAGAGAGTTGGTGGCTAAGGGGGGCTGGATTAAGGGGGTGGGGTGGGTGGGATTTGTGTGTCCCTCCCAGACAAAGGGCCCTGTCCCCCGCAGGAAGGTGCTGAAATGCAAAGCAAGGTCCCAGCTCCTTTTCTCTCTCTTGGTGGCATTTGGAAGTGTAAAGCTTTGAATACCAATTGCTTGAACTGGACATATGTGAATCTCTTCTAATCCTACTAATCCCGTCCCCAAGTGCTTCTTTGTATGTGGAGGCAACACACATAGATCTAAGTGAAAGTGGCCGTAATCCTGGAAATGTGGAAAAATGTCCCAGTGTGGGAGTTGGGAGAGGGAAAAGCTCCCTAGCAGAGGGGACCCGCTGGAAAAGCATTGTGTTTGTGGGGTGAGAGAGGGGTTTCAGTGGGGGCAGGGGAGACATGAAGGAGAGATCTCACCTTCCCTGTGCTGCGAGGAGGAAAGCAAACCCACCCAGCGGGAAGGCTCTCTTGCAAACAGCCATTGCACACTTGAGCAAACCTGCAGAACTGAGACAAAGTTTCCAAACGCTGGGAAATTCATCCACCGGCAGCTTTCAGCACTGTGAGCGCAGCAGGCTAGGCACTAATGTGCTGACTTCATTATTTCCCAACCTCGCCTCGCTGAATGGGAGATCTGTGTAGGGAATGGTGGGCTACTGCTCCATCCTTCCCTGTCCACAAAGATAGGGAGGGGAGCTGGGATTGCGGCCCCACTCAAGGACTCTGGCTCTCTGTCTTACTGGAGATCCTCTTACTCTGCTCAGAAGTGAGAAGCAGGCCACATAAGCAGATATCTTTGCCAAACACTAACAGAACAGCAGAGAAGTCAGCTCACGAGTGCTCAGTTGTATTATTCATTCAGCCTCTCTGAAGACTGATTTCAGGCATTGAATCCTCTAACCGTACATAGGTAAAAGAATAGCGATGGGGGAAGTTTCTATGTCTTTGATTCAACACTGAAACCTCAGCATTTGACTGGGCTGTTACTTAAAATTAACATTCACCTGGATACTAACAAACCCCGTGGGTTTCCAAATACACAAGTCATATAATTCAGCCACTTGAATTTCCCAAATGTCAGACAGTTAATTTAAATTTTCTTGGCTAGTCACCGAATAAAGCATGTTTATACCCCACAGTAGATAGTGTACAAGGAAATTAATCTGGTTTTTGTATGTGCTTTCAAAAGATTATAAAATATGGAGCAATTGATAACATTATTTGCCAGCCAAATCTTTATTTTGCTCAATAAATCTCTAGATAAAACCATGTTAGGTAAGAAAATCTAACGCTATATATTCTCTGGGAGTTGACTTTTTTATTACCTCACCAGACTTTGTGCTTTCATAAATGTCAGCTGAAATTAACCTGCTGTTTAGAGATAGTACAAAGCATCCCAAAATCAGCCTGGGGACTGGGAGTCCATTTTTTTTGTGCATATGAACCTCCTGAATGTCACATGTACAAAAAATGAGGCTAGATCCTTAACTGTGCATGGATAAAGCAATGACACTGTCTCTTGGAAACATGCTAAGCCAAACCCCATGACACACTAAAATAACTTCTTTAACAAGAAAAACCTCAGGAAAGAGTTTTGCTGTGCGCATCAGAGAACATGTGGGATAAAATGGGATGAGAATAAGATGCTAGCTAAGCCTAGTACCAGTGGAGCTGCGTGGACCTGACCTCACTGCTGGCCATACCACCACCACTCATGGAAAGAACTGTTACTAGTCTTGGCATTCAAGTAGATACACACTGCAGATATTTGAAAACCGAAAGAAAGTATATTTAGATGAGATATTAGGAAAAAATTCTTTATTATGAGGGTGGTGAGGCACTAGAACAGGCTGCTCAGAGAAGCTGTGGATGCCCCATCCCTGACTATTTAAGGCCAGGTTGGATGGGGCTTTGAGCAACCTGGTCTAATGAAAGGTATTCCTGACTATGGCAGTGTGGCAGGGGGAAGGGCTGGATGATCTTTAAGGTCTCTTCCAATCCAAACCATCCTGTGATTGTATGGTATCACACTAGCAATCTTCTCTGGGGGCAAAGACAATACCCAGGGTCAGGAGATCCCCAGGGGCAGGGTACACTGTCACATTTGTTCCCTCACTTTAGACTTCCCAACTGGGGAAGAGAAGGGAAAAATTTGTCTGTGGGAATGCTGGCTTCATTTGCATTAAATAGAACTGTGGTCCATAGGTGCCTGTGGTGTGGCTCCAACCAAGGACCTATTTGGTATGAAGTGATTGTTGATAATGGTGCAAATGAGTTAAACGTCAATGTCATGTCAGGCCAAGGCAAACCTGCATTGTGCTGGGCAGTAGGAATGCAGGACATGAGGCACAATCAGGACAGGATTTAAAAGGTCTTCCTAGAAGCGCTTCAAATGCTGGCTATGCCTGGGGGAAACCCAAAGGGTAGGACAGTGCAGATCAGCCTCAGCCTGTTGTGTAGCTGTGCAAGGGAGTGGGCTGCTGCCAGTGGAGTAGTCCTCATTTGCAATCAGAATCTGACCATACACACTGAAGTGTGGCACAGTGAAGAAAACCAAGCCTAGATGTTGCTATCTCTGCTTATCTGCAGTCGTCTTGGCACATCAGCATTCAAGCATGGGAAATTTTTTTTCCCCCTAATACTGCCATAAATCAAGGGCATTCTATCCAGGGTAGATAAGCTAGGATGATCATAGTAATTTTGATCTCTTTGATGGATACACACCAGCTAGGGATCTGACCCTATTTCTATAATCTGCCCCAAATGCCAACAATTAGAATCTGTTTCATTTTAAATCAATGAAGCATTCATATCTTTAAAACAATTTAGTTTCACGGTTGCAAACAAAATGAAGAGATGTGACACCCTGTAGGCTGAAGGAAAACCGCTGAAATCAGTTGGGTGAATTTGGAACTTAATATTTACTGTTGGGATCTACACAAATTCAAAAGCCAAAGGCAAGATTAGTTGGATTAGTGCTTCAGTGGTCCTTCATTATCCATTTCTCCCTCAGTGACATGATTTGTGTCTTCAGTTAACTGTGCTTATTAAATGAAAATGATGAAGGGTTGAGGCAAAAGTACATATGATGAAGGAGGATGTTGAATCTTTCTAATCTTGTTAAAATGTTACTGCATTTCATTACACATGAAATTTCATTGAGATTTCCTACATGTTTTTCCAGCGTTACATCTCAGAGCCTCACTGTCATTGGAAAACAGAGACATGGAAATGTATTACAGTATAGTTACTTGCCAGTCAGAAGAAAAGCAAAAAGCAGAAAGCAGAATCAGGTCCACCAGAGCATAGAATCATAGAAGGGTTAGGGGGTGGAAAGGACCTTAAGGTCATCTAGTTCCAACCCCCTGCCATGGGCAGGGACATTGGGTTTCTGAGCACAGACCACCTTTTTTTAACTCTAGCTTACATTGCTGTCTAGCCTGTGATAACAACCTGAGAACCACTTGTGTGTAAGAGTAGCCCACTCAGCCTCCTGAGGTGAAAGCAGAGGGGAAGGAGCCCCATAATGGTCTGAGTTGAGGCTTGGCTCTGCTGCAGATGCTCTCAACACTATGCTAGTTTTACAGCTATCCTGCACAAGTTGGTCCTGATGTGCTGGAGAATCAGGCTGCTGCTCTGGAGGGTGAATGTATGTCAGTTCAGCCTGTGTTGTGGAAAAGTGAGAGCCATGTAAATAACCTGAACTCAACACATGTTTCTCTTGATATTGGAGCACCAGCTGATGTAAACTATGAGGTTAGATCCAGTCACAGAGTAAAAAGATTTCCATGGGGCACAGGTGATACAGGGGACATGAGCATAGCATCTACTCAAGTTTCCAGTTAAGGCTGCAGCTGAATTTGAGATCATCCCATTTATTTACTCATCATACAGACAGAAACTGTGTTTCCCAGGGCACATTTCAAACAGCTTTTTAAATATCCTGTTAAACAAAAATAAATATGACCACATTACTTTTTAATTTCTTGCTGTTTCAAACCAGGCTTAATTAGGCACACCACAACCTTGGAAAAATCTAAGAAACAGGGAGGTGATATTGATTCTTTATTATCACTTTAATTGTCTATTCTGATGTGTTAAAACTGAAACAATCTTCCAGCTGCAATGTCTAATGAACTCCAAGATCAAACATGATCTTGCTAATTATGGAGTTAATGAGGACAAGTTCACAGGCAGAGTTAAGTTAGTAATTACGTGTTTCAAAGCATCTTGAAGCTCAATAAGATCTTAATTTGGTGCTGTAATGGTATACATTTTGCATTTCTTCTTTCTGAACGTGTTACAGGAGGGCACCCTATGTATAGTATATGCTGCTAATCATGTGCGAATGGCACAAACACGACTTCAATGAATTAGGAGACTGGTTGTTTATAAATCAACTCAACATTGAAATCTCATTTACATTTCTGCTATCCCGTGTAACGTGTTTACACACAAATAATGCCAACATTAGCATGGGAGGGGGATGAAATTAAATTCCACAGCATGTTTCTGAAGCCAGACCGTCAAGAAAAGGCAATCAACATTTTAAATGAGCATACAGGCAACAAAATATTAAAGAAGAAGCACTACTAAATCAGGCCTTTGAACTCACAGCAGCAAATGAACCTTACAGCTGTGTCCATTTCAAGGGAATGCTTACAGTAGACACAAGTGGGATAAGGCAATCAAAGCAATGCTGTGTTTAAAGCAAGTTTTTCTCAGTCCTGTCAGGAAAGCTTGCGTCTAAAATTGACTGGTTTAGGACTTTTTGTAATCTCTGTTTATCCCCTCTTTCCAAAGTTTCTCTTTTAAAATTGATGCCAACCTTCAACTCATAGTTGTACCTTCTGGCCTTGCACAATAGACATGCCTGAAGGATCTGCAAGATTTGTAATTGCAAAAAACTACAGACAGCCAGATTGCTGCACCTGCGTTGCTCAGAGTGAGCAGCAGTTTGTCACAGTAGCAAGAATTTGACTGCATGCAGCAAATGACCATGCCGGATTAAGCAATCCATTTCATGTGTTTTGCATTAAGCAAACCCTGTCATTTGGAAATAAAGATCATCTGGCAACATGTTGTGATTGCTTTAGAGCTCAGGGTCCTAGACCGAGAATGTTAGAGAGGGGGATAGCAGATAAAAGCTCAGGATACCAGCAATGAATATGAATCCCTGCAAGGTCCAGGCAAGCAATGAAGCCTGTGGTAGTGCTGAGAAACATGGCTACCTCTTGATTTAGAATTGTAAATATATATATATATATTATTTCACATTTCTCTTCCAATCTCCATTCAGAGAAGTGGAGAAGGCCAGGTGCACATCACTGAAACGCAGTTTTATTTGCTTACCAAATCTGGTTTTATACAATGTAGTTCTTCAGGTTGTAGTTATAAGAGCTTTTTTTTTGGCATCAGTCCTGATTTATGTGATTCTTTCTCCTTCATCACATCCTCCACCATGCTACTACAACTGTTCTCATGACCTCTATGACAAACCATATCAAAGAACTGATCTGGGTGAGAAAGAAAATGTTGTTATATTTTTTCTGGATTATTTTTCAACCAGGTTAGTTAATGTACTCATTTACCACAGTGCTACAAACCCCATTGTGCTCCCGCAGGAGAAGACAGACTGGAGTGGAAGTAGAGGTATAAAGAAAATGTGAAGAGAGGACAATTAGAGGTGGTTTAAACAGCACTGCCACAATACGTATCACAGTTTTAGTTTACTGATTCAAAACACACTTTCCTACCCCAAACTGAAGATAAAATTCTGTTTCCTAGTAACTCTCGATTCATTAATGAATCTTGCAATCTCTGCTTTTCTCCAAAGCGGAATCACCTAGATTCCCAGGCTACGATTTGGGGAGATACCTGTTATTAAATCTGCAAGCTAAGATGGAATATTTAAACAGAGTATTTTGGAAGCAGTTTTTAAGAAACTCGTAGGTGGGATGGCAATGTTAAGATGCTTTCATTTGTGGTCAGCTGACATGGAGCATCAGTTTCTACCATTTTGGCTAAGTTTTATTTGGAGGTTGATACTCCTGTCAATCGGGAGTTCAGAATAAAAAGTACAGTCTGTGTCAGCAGTTTCCCTGACTGTACCCACATGGTCTTAAATCAGACTTAAAAGCAATTTCCTCTCTTATAGCTGGTTTATGCCCTTCTGCCTGAACACACTGCGTTGCATCCTTCCTCTGGCAGTACTGGCAAAGGGAAGCAGGACAGCTCTCTCCCCTGCTGCTGCTCCCATTTATTGCTCAGTGCTCAGACTACCATGGTAGTCTGGTAGTGTTTCTCTTGGCCATCCTCACTTCCTCAAGCAAATTGGATTCCAGTTCACAGCTCCATTTGGGAGACCTGGCACCTGAAATATCCCTGAATATCCCTGAAATATCTGAATATCCCTGCAGACCCCTCTGACTGTGGAGGAGGGCACAAGGTGCCTAATTCAGCTTATTAGCATTGCCACAAGCTACTGTAGACACATTTTTGTTCAGCATGCTGACAGTTGTTCATCTCGTTCTGTACTGCAGAATTCCTCTTCAGGCCTGGTCTGAAGAATATAGACCTCTCACTTGGAGTGATGAATAGCATGGAAAAGGAAATCAGTGAGCCTGTAGCAGTGCCAAGGGTGAACATCTTGTTTCTTGCATAGATAAAGCTCTCTCTCTGGTAGATACCTGGAGATTTGGAAATACAAAAGGCTCCTGGAGCAGCTCCTGGGTCAGGGAAAAGATATAAGAAAAAAAACTAGACATGAGGAAAATCATGAGATCATACTGGGTAGAGTGACTCTGATTTTGTGTTGTGCTTGAATAATCTGCATGAACAAAAACTGGTACAGCGTGACACTGGTCCTTTCTAAGCTGAGAAGAGCGCTGGCCGTCTAATAGATGAGAATTCTTTTCCTATTACTTATTCATGGAACTGAAAAATCCTCTAACATAATTTTAACCAGAATTATCTTTTTCCTTACAGCACAAATTCTAATTCATCTTTTAGTTTGCTTTGTACATAGTTGTGCAACAAGTCCTTTTAAGCATTCCCCCAACAGTACCAAAGGTTTTCTTATAGCAGTTAAAATGGGGAATGTTTTCCCATCCTACGTGGTCTTTGGTTTCCATTCCTTTCAGTGTGATTTCTGCTTTGTTCCTTTTCTGTGCTAGGAGACGATAATGAGGTTCACACACCTTCTGCTCTGGTGCTTGGAAATCTACCCTGGGTTTAGCTCAGCTGCAGCGCACTGAGAGGTTTCCCCTTGCATGCTGCCAATTTTCAGTGCGCTCATATGTGGCTGACGCAGTAGGGGGTTAATCCCAACAGCAAACATTATACTCTTCCCCTACTCACTTACACTTTGGAATCAAGGGTAAAAAGTTCTCTTTGAAGCTCCTTTTCTCTGAACGGTCTGGCAAGCTAAGATGGACTTCCCAGACTCTGGCCAGAATTCAAATGTATCGCGGTGCAGCTCAGTGACTGTAGCAATTGTTGCAGGCCCTCCCAGCGCACCAGTCTTCCTATAGCATGGGATCAGAAGGACATGCCTCTTTTTCAAGAAGTAGGAAGCCGTTTATTTAAGCACAGCTGCAGACAACATTCTTGGGCAAAGTTTACCCACAGCGAATTTGCCTGTTTTTATCAGTCCACTATCTCCAGTCCACTATATCCTTATGCTGCAGCACGTGTGCAACAGAAAATAGTGATTTAATGAAATTATTTCTGATTGCCGAGCATAGGTTGAGCTGGCAAGTCTGACCAGTGCAATAATATTCAAAAGCTCATACCCTTTTCCATTTCAATAACAATAGAGACACATTCTGTGCTCAATCTGGAAACAAATGTTGCCCATATTTGGATCTCAGTGGGAGCTACGCATGTGGAATTTGGCCCAAAGAGTCATATTGCAAGATGCTGTTTCCCCTTGCACTGCTCCAAATTTTGGTTCTTGCTATTTGTAGACAAATAACAGCTGACTGCGACAGAGGCTGTGCTGAAGTAAGTATCTGCCTGGAAACAGACTTTTGCTTCAGACGTGCATGTGGACGGAACAGAATAATGCTACTGATCTCTTGGGGGTTACTCAGAACTGGATTGGCACAAGAACCACATCCATTGTGTATCACCCTGGATGGGCATTTTTATACCAATTCCTTTTTACCAGTTCCTTGAATTCATAGGCAGGTCTTCCTTCTAGGGCTGATTTTAAAGAAGAAAGACAATATTTGCAGCGTTATACATTTGCAATTGTTTACTATTTTAGTCTGATTTTATTGTTACACTAGTAAATTTTCAGATTAAGTGTACTGTAGAAAATTGGATGATGCTTTATGCAGTTGGTTTCAACCCTTTGAAACCAGGAAAATAAAAAGGATCACATGCAGGCATCTGGGGAGGAATCTCCTTTCTTCCTCACATGCGGGAAGGGGAAAGCTTTCAATGGGACTAATTCAGAAGAGGGCCTACACTTCATCAGTTTAGAGTTGGAAATGTGCATGTGTTCTTCAGTGTGCACACATTTTTAACTGTGAATGTTGCTCATTTATGTTTCTTTGACACTAACAGATAAGTGCATAGTGGAGACAAAATTGTGTATCAAGAGTGGAGTTGGATGACTAGGATACAGTCCTAAAACCTGGAAAGCAAAGGGATGATTCATCTCTATAGAAAGATCAACTTACACATGTGGCTTTCACCTCCTCTGGGCTGACAGGATTCCTGGACAGGGGGCAGCACCGCTTTGCAAGAGGATGAAGGCAAGAGGGAATGTTGTCATCTATCTCTGAACTTTTTCATCCAGGCAAATCTACTTTATGAATTTGGCACAAAATTTTAAGTAGATTGGGATGAACCAGATTTCATTCAGAGGTAAATTTCTTAGTGAGCAGATAATTTTCTTTGATACTTTTCTCTCCATGCTACATCTGCAGCTGAACCTCTGGCTCAAAAAGAAATCCTTGAGAGTAGCGTGTTCTTCCTTTCCTCTCTTAGAGCCACAAGAGGCCACAGGACATCAAAGTTAACAGCTCCACAGTCAGGCAAGCTTGAAAGTGATGGCTTTGCTTTTCCCATGTGGCTAACATCTCCTGGACTTCACAGATATTCCACTTTACATTATTGCAGGTAGGAGCCTTGTTACTTGTCTTCACCTTGTCATGTTTTTCCATACAGGAAGCTCTTTATGGCAACTTGCTTACAGCACAATATTCTCGAAAGCTGCTGCATAAATGTGCTCTGGACCTGAGAGCAGCTGGTGGACCATGATCCTTCTGAGTCCGTTTTGATCACTTAGAGCCACTCCAGTGAAGCTGAGGTATTATTAGAAGTGAACAAATGCAGAAGTACATTTCTCCACTGTTCTACATAGCTACTCCTGGGACACTTAACAAAGCTTATGTAAATAGATACAACTGTGAAACATTCAGCAGTCACTGTGCAGTGTATAGCCTTAGCCTTGCAGTTCTTGGGCATTGTTGTTAGAGCTCTCAAGCACACTCCCAGCCTCCCAAACTCTGCAAATGGAGGAGCGCATGAAGAGACTACTCTGGCCTAGGAGGACATAGTACTTCTCTGGCACGTTATGTGTTAGTTTTCAGATGCCTTACACTAATGAGAACGAGAATTTCTCTGCTCTTGAAGGTTCTACCCTATAAAGCTTAGAAATCCTTCCTGTGTAACTGCCTTTTCAGTTTGCTTGATTACTTACCAAGGTCTTTATATTTTCTTCCAGGGAAAGGAGGGAGGAGGGGACTTTTTCCCTAGACCCCCTTGTTCTCTCTGTTTTGCTTTGAATGTTGCAGTGTGGTTGGTTTCCCCCCTCCCAATGTGCTCGGATAACCCAAAAGAAAGAGAAGTCTTTTTTTTTTTCATCCCTTTTCCCTGAGGAGATGGGGGGGATGGGGAGAGAGAAAGATTAAGATGTAAGCTGGCTAGATAAGCCTGGAACTGGGTTTATTACTACTGCTGAATGAGAGTACAAGGATATAAAAGCAAACCTGCTTTACTAGAGCTGGAGCGAGGTTGGTGGGAGACCTACACTGATTGTGTGCCACTCTGAGAAGGGATGTTTCATTAATTACACATTAACTATGTGCACTGAGGAGGAGGCAGAGGATAAAAAATGCAGATGTTTCTGCTGCCCGACAGAATGAAAACCACTCTTGATCCTGTCAAAAGAACATTTTGAATCAAAGGGCTCCACAGAAGTGGAAGAATGAGTTTTGTGGCTGAGTGCAATGGTGCGGCCTTTTAATCATTAAACCCTTTTATAGCGGTAAAATGAACATCCATTGTCATGGCCACTCCAATGGGGCCATCGGAGCTGCTGAAAAGGGAATGCTTTACGAAGGGCACTAAAACAGGACACAACCAGCCCCGCTGCTGGATTTCTAAAGGTAACAACAGCAGTGCATGACAAAGAATGAAAAGACGGCCCAGGTTGGTTTGCTTAAATTACTTTCCTCCCCAAGCCCTCCTTACAAGCTAAACATGCACCAGATATAATGAGCATTAGGACTTCACAGGCTGGCAGTTCCCCTCCTTTGTTTCCTCAGAGTTTTACTGTCTTGGTTTAATTTTTTCTGTTCTTTAAGTGAAGGCTCCTTAGGAAAACGGATTGAAATGTTGTTTTATTCTTAATCACTCTCTACAGCTGTAGTAAAGCCATTAGCATTGTGGGAGGAATGATCCTCTCTTCTTGTAGCCACACCACCCCCACCTCCCCAAGTATGCAGGGACAGCAACGCTTTAAAACTGTTTTTCAAATAAAACTTCTCCAGGTCATTTTTAGAAAGCAGACTTAATTTTAATTTGTCAGGCCATGACCCTGGAGTTTTAGTTATATCCCTTCCTTGCTTCCTGCTTCTGCTTCCCTTTAATTTCTCAGTAGAAATGATTCAATAAACTATTTCTCACATCAGTCTAGGAAGAATTGAAAGATTTATTTCCCAAAGTTCATATAAGCCTTGGAAAACCATATTGTCAGGTTTTTTGGAGCAGAACCTGTCAGAGAAAAGTAACCTCATTTCATGGGGAGTTTCATATCTAGGTTTTATTCCAACAGGAAACAAAAGGGAATCAAATCCTTGCTCCTAGGTAATCTGACGGACACCCTGGTACCATCAATCTTGACATTCTGGACTGAGAAAGAAGCCAAAAGAAGATGAAAGCTAAAGATAGCAAGGCTTTCTGGCTCCCAGCCAGTCATCCAAATAAGCTGCTGTGGATCTGAGCACTTTGGGAAGTCTGGCTTTTGGAGGAAGAGGAATACCAACTAGTCAGAGACTTGCATAACATCAGCAATTTGCTAAATTTGAATGCTGAACTCTGAACAAACTCTGAAAATCTGTCAATGCAGCTGAATCAGCAGAATGGGATGAAAAATATTTTGATGGACTATTTTAGACTAATTCTTTGCAAATAATTTCTAGGGTAGAAGTGATGTTGAGAGCTTTATACTTTCTGTGCCATTTGGAATGCAAATGTATTTGAAATACTGAATATATTAATCCTTATATCAAATACGGAAAGAACTGAATAACAAGATTTCTTAGGAGCCCTGGAGGCTACTGTGTACTAACCATACTGTTCTGCTATGAATGCTATTTTATTTTCAGTTAAGGAAGAAAGAAGAGAAAAGGTGCTTGATTACTATGTGTAAACAATCTGTCTGAGCCATGTGTTTCTTGTGTGAAAGGCAGAAGCCTGGAGAAAGTCATCAGGAATGCCCATATGAAGATAAGAGCTTTATGGCTCATCATCAGTGAGAAGGTTTGATGGGATCATTCCCTTGGTATATTGCTGCAGGTATTGTCAGCACACTTCAGCTGGAGCCAGCTCTTCAAAGCTCTGGAGATGTCTAAAGTGTGCAGAAAAGTGCTTCTTTGCAGACTTGTCACATCCTTTCTATCAACTAAAAAATTCTCAAAGCCACGTTTTTGGAGGGACTCAGACTGTTCACTTAACTCTGGAAGAGGCTGTGCGATGCAGTGTTTTGCTAGGGAGAAAATACAAACCCCTATATAAGGAAGTAGCACAGTAGAAAAGAAACTGTTCTGTACTGAAGTAGCAAAGAAAACAAGTGCCATAAAAATGCTTCTTCCCTGGCAGCAATCCAGAGGGGTTGACAGACAATTCTGGCTGCAGCTCCTAGGGGCAGTGAGAATCCAGTTGAAAACAGGAGAGGATGGCAAGGTGATAACAGAACTGCTGGGAGAAGTGACATGCAGGAAGCATTAAAAAGAGCTATTCAGAAACTTTCTTTAGAATTATAGGTAAGCTAAAAGTGCAGAGGAGTGCCTCTGTGCCCTAGTATGTTTGGCTAATTATACAATTCAGGAGAGGGCTTGAACACCTTAAGTCACTGATAAAAATTGATTCAGGATCAAACATGGATATTAGATGATAATGAGAGTGGGAAAGATGATGCCCAGCCCAGTTCGTATTCAAAATAATAAAGGCACATGTGGGCAACATCTTGCACTACCCGCAAGGGTAAGGATGCTATAGTGGACTGAGCTCAATAAACTCTAGCCTCTGGCATGGGCTTTGTAAGAACAGAGTGTGAAGCAGCAACAGCTGGGGTTATGTACACTGAAAATTCTGCACTGATGCTGACCTAGAATCATGCTTATAAGAGTGAGCATCAATTTAAAGTATTTCTAATTTTTCTTGGTTTTCCATGGTAAAATCAAAGTGTTGCAGTTTTCATCTTTCTGTTTTGCCTTCTCTGTGCTATCTATAATCTTTTCGCTGCATTTTCAGAAAAATGTTTAAAATTAAAACGACAGCTTCCTATTTTAGCATCAGTAGCTCCTTGCTTCAGAAATTTCTGGGGTGAATCAAGATGGAAAGAGAACTAACATGAGCATGGTCCAAATTAAATGAATTCAGAGATGTTATTCTGTGACTGCAAGTAGAGAGGATGCTTCCCCTGTCCTGGCTGAGCTAATATTCTTGCCTTTGCTGAATCACACCAAATGAGCCTTCTGCAGCTGCTAACAAGCAGCAATGCACCAATCCTTTGTTTTGGCTGTGGTCCATCTACCAAGCAGACTAGTGCTTTCAGTCTCCTTCATCCTGACATCTCCTTGGTCAGATGGCAAAACATCCGATGCTGGTAGTTGAATCAGGCAGGTGGATCTCTTTGGCTGGAGCTGAAAATAAATAATGCATCTCCCAAGTAATTACAAGTAAGGTAAAACAGAAGTAAAGAAAACGAGGCAAAGAACTGTAACAAATTACTTCTGCATTCAGCATCCTGAAAGCATTTCCAACAAGACATTTTGATGCTCAGCGTAGGTCAGGTTAGGGCACCCTCATTTTCAGAAATGTTTTGCTTTGAAAGTTGGGTGTCTCAGTTTGGTCATCTAACCAACAGAAGGCACCCCCAGCTCCTGCTGGCTTTGAAAAACACCCTCCCAAGGCTTTGTCAGAGATGCAACAAGTGAGGGTGTTAACAAAGTCACTTGTTTGTAAACAAAGCATTTTACAATGCCCTGCAAGACATTTTAAGTGAGCCTATGTTGCATAAAGCTCCTCGGGAATCTGTTGCAGAAGCAGCAGCACACAAAACAAAGTCACTTCTTCTGCTGCACTTTATTCTGTTGTCATGTTAAAAGCAATGAATTTATTTCCCCCTCTCAGCCCTCCCTCAACTGCTGCAGCCCTGCAGTAAATCAAAAAGGTAAACTCTCATTCTTATTGTGCAGGGCTTACTTCCAGGCCTCTACAGTTTCCACAGTAACTAATTAGAAATTTGCATCTCTAAGAGAGAATTATTTAATACTGATGTAAGCCCTTTTATTCTTTGGAGCTTGGCCTTTTGCTACTCAACTTCTGGTAGATGTTGGGCCTTAAGGTCATACTGTACAAACTCTGAATGTAGGTGGCCCTAGTCTTGCTTTTTTTATTTCGGATGATTCATATCCTGTGAAGAAAATGTCTTGCCAGGTTTTTGTTGAATGGCATAGATTTGAAAGGCAGCACCCAATTCATTTAGTAGCCATTTGTTTTAAACTGTAACATCTTCCCCATTCCTCATTAGCTAACTCTTGTGTAATTGAGTCATGCATTTTTAGCCTTGTTAAACCAGTGGAGTTAGGTCACACTGATGCACCTTTCCCATTAGTTCCATTTGCTGCCCTGGCTTTCTGTGTTTAAGCAGGCCTTTTATTTTGCATGGCAGGGAAGAAAAGCCTCGAATACTCCAAGTGCACAGACATGTGTTTTATAGCTCAGCCATAGGTACTGTAAATCCAAGATACTGTCCCACAGTCTCAGAGAAGATATAAATACTGAGAAAGGAGGAAATGAGGCTGCAAACTGAACAAAAGCCTTCCCTCGTGTTCATGCTACAAAATGGCCTGGAACAGTTTTTGTCCCAGACGAGCAAGTGCCCCTCACACAGCTGTGCTACCTCAAGCTTCAGCTGACTCCAAAAGGCTTTGCATCAGGCTTGCAGACAGTTTGCCAGCTCAGCAACTTTTCAGCTATTGCACATTTCTACTAATGATCTGTCAAGAAAGAAGCACTGCCATCACCATCCTTTTCTACCATCACATGGGTCTTACACATCCTCTCCTGTCCAAGCCTTATACTGCAGTACCTGAAAGGACTTCAGTAGGGCTCATTTTACAACCTTGTAGTCGTGTAATTTTGTAATTCTGTAATCTAATATATAACATGTTTAAAACATTACATATATAATCTAGTTGTATGTGTATATATACAATGCACACACGTGCACATACATGTGTCTATACATACATATATAAAAGATTATATAGCGTTGTAATGGAAGAGGAACAGGTATTCTGGTTTCTTCGCCTTGCAATTATTTCCAAAGAAGATATCATAATGGAAGAGGAATGACTGCATAAACCAATAACTTTCTGGTTCTGGAGTTGTAGATAATCTATCATTGTAACCTAACATAATTTCAATTAATTGAGATTGAAATAAATTGAACTTCAAGAGCACTTCCATTCATAATGCTGTCTGTAATGGAGGAGGTGTTTGAGAGATGTAAGAATTCTGCACTTCTGTAAGTTAATCAAAGACCCAATTTTTTCTTCTTTCTCCAGAGGAATCCTGAATTTAGAAGCAAACCTGAAACATTAAACATTGCATGCACATTATGATCCAAGCTTTGTGAAAGATAGGTGTCGTGGTATAAGCCCAGCACTGCACTGCACCAGCTACTAAGAAGGAGAAAAATGACTGCTACTGCTGAAGACTGGACAACAGCCCAAAACCATAATTATGGGCATCCTGGGTGAGACCCCAAATCCATCTCAGTGAATATACAGCTCAAAGAGTCCTGATGCATGAAGAAGTGTCAAAGAGCAGAAATGAAATACTCTTTCTGTGCACAGTTCTGTGATGCTGTGAGTGATTCTTAACAAAAAAGCCTTGTTTGTGTTTCTTGGTATAGCCTTATGGTTTGATAGTTTCTTCTTCCATGAGTTTGCCCAGCTGCTTTCTGAACTCTAGTAAAATCCTTACACCCATCCCAGCCTTAAATGCATGTTGAAGAGATCTCTTTTGAAGATGCTTTCCTATGGCAAGTATTAAGAAATTATATTTACCTGGTATTTATTCTAATCCATTTCTTCTTACATTGGAAAAAATGCCTAGAGATTTTATGTTACAGATATTCATCATTAATACTATTATTCAGCTGTATGGTTTTACTGTCTTTTGTCAAAGACTGAGTCTGTATTTAATATTTATAGGTTAAGATCAGGAATTGTAGCCCCAGTTCTCACAATCTCATGACTCTTGCTGTGACTAAAGAATTGCAATCCAGTTGCCTACACACAAGCATCTAATCCACTTATGAAGCTTTAGGGCATCCTGTCCGGTTGCCAACTGCTTCTCCAGAAGGGCCACTGTCTCGTTTTAGGCTTGTGTCAATCTGCCACCCCCTTGTCAGTCCACTGAGGTGCCCCTCCAAGGCAGCACCTGTCTGATGATATTTTTAAGAGATTACTAAAGTATGGTATTTTATGGTGGGATCTGAAAAGCCTTTGCCTGTTGCAGTCTAGGATTCTGCTCTCTCTTCTATCTCTTACTACTGAAAAGGAAAAAACACACAAAAAACACTAAGCAAGTCAAAGGAGGATGGGACTGGCAGAAATCTGCCAGTGACCTAACAACTCCCTCAGAGTCAATTTATTACAAAAGCAAACAAAACAAGGTGTAGAGAGTTCATCCAGGTCCCTGTGCCTCATTCTGCCGTGGTAGCAAGCCACATCTGAAGAGATGTCTTGAAAATGTGTTTTTTATTGTAGTTTAGATACTAACCCAGTAAAAACTCAGCACTATTAAGGCTGGCAGTTCAAGAGGGTAAATAAGAGCTCTAAGAAACAGAGAAGTTTTTAATAGCATTTGTGACATTTTAAACTACTTGTAAGAAAATAGTCTTCTTTTGGATATTAGGAGAATTTCCTAATCAAAACCAGAGAGATAAGTTTAACAATAGTGCTGAAGTTCATGCTAAGAACTAAGAACTCCTGTCATTTATTATGTGATTATGTGAACCAGCCAGAGCACATCAGTGCTTTCTAGTGTTGGTGCCCAAAAAAATCTGACTTAATACCTTTAAAATGGAAGGTAATAGTTATAGATACATAAATAAGAATGGAAGAAGACAGGCATATACACCTACAAACCCATCCATGTCTACAAATTTCCTGTTGAATTTGCTTGGCAACCGTTCAATAAATTCTTCTGACTTTTTCAAAATCAAACAAAAGGGCATCTTTAGTATGAAGCAGGGCCAGCAAAAAGCCTTCTAGGAAAAGTTGTTATTACAGCTAGAAACAATTGCTTCTATCTGATTGGATGCTGAGTAGCTCTTTGATTCTGCCCTGGTCACTTGTTTGCTTTCCTAAGAACATTTACTGAAATGGATGTTTCCATTTGGGCATGTGAACAAGTGGCTATTTGCTTGAATGGGCAAATGATCACAATTAAGGCCATCCACTGCTCCTCCCCATCTTAATTTTGGGATGCTTTCTAGAACTCCTCCTTTGCTTCTAAAGGTCTTGCTTGTACCTGTGCACAAATAAATCATACCTTGAAAACTATCAAAACCAATCAGATGAAACTATTCCCCATGAGCCTTTCATGCGGCGCTCGCCAGCAACTGAGAACAAGAAGAACGAGGGAATTTCAGTTGTGAGAGCATCCAAATCTCAGCCACTCATTCAGAGCACAGCCAAAGTGGTGGAGGTCCCATGACATGACCCATCAGGCTGTCTGTCTGCCAATCACCCGGCTGCAGCTCCTAGGTCACAAAGAGGCAGTAAAATGGGAATTTCCCATTAAGAACAATTCACCTTCACACAACCATCTCCCTGGAGAGGCCTCCATTCAGGCCACCTCATTAACACCTACTTGTTGAGAGCAATTAGGCCTTCAGGTAGAAGAGTTGGTGTGGAACAGGGAGGTCCAGCCATCTTTATGTGGCTGGGATTACCCATCAAGGTCCTTAGAGTGAAGCTTGGCAGTGCAGCCACCTGCACAACAGAGCTGGAAACAGGCTTTACAGTGAAGGGAGAAGGAAATGCATAACTAAGGGCATCTAATTAGATTAGTAGGTTTTTGTGCTTTGGATATCCCATAATCCAATTAATTAAACTATGCTTTAATAGCAGGATCTTTCATGGCATGTGTCCCAAGGCACCACACAAAATAATAAAATTAACAGCTCATGTAATTATTATGGAGAGAGAGTTACTGCTTTCTAGGTAAGATTTCATGCCTTCCATCATGAGTCTGGTGCTAACCTTGTTGTCATCAGTCCTGTCACAAGAAATCCTCCCATCTCCACACCTGCATCTCTAAAATGTAGCCAGAAAACAGCTTTATAATGCAGATTTCAAATGTCTCCAGTTGTTTTCATTGAATAATTCTCTCCTGGGACCAGGCAGGCTATCACTAATCACACCACCAGCAAGAATGCTATAAAAAATAATAAACTCTGTCCATAACAGTGAATACACACCCTTACTTGATTTAATGTTGCCTGAAATGCAGCTTTTTGTAATTACAGAATTCAGAAAATGTTTAAAAACATTGTACAGATGCTTGGGGAAGAATTCTCCATGAAAATCACTTGATAATACTGCAAGGCACTGGATGGTCAGAAAGGAGTTCATCACCACAGAAGTGGGCCACCTTGATGCAGCTCATCTCAGTGCTTGCAGGCAGCCCAGCATTAATCTCCACAGTCAGGACAACAGTTTCTTGTCTTATTCTAAAAATAGCACATCCAGCATAGAACCTTCAAGGAAATTGCACTGGACTTGCATCCCATGTGATATTAATATTACATTAATACCAATAATATCAATAATATCAATACATTCTTTTAATAAAATGTGGCACTTGACAAATAATTTTCCATTTTTGACATCTGTGCATGAAAGGTCCTGAAATTCATATCTGCTATATATGTATGCCATGGGGTCTAGGGAACCTAACCTCAATATGAAATGCCTCTGCACACAGGTGTGGTATAGAAAACTAAACAGAGGAAGCAATGGTAAATTTCTGTTAAGTTAAAAAAGACAGCAGAGAATACCATGACAAGTATGAATGTTGTGCTGTTTGTTTTGGTTTTGTTTTCCCCAAAACTGAATTCAGCTTTAATTTAACTCATGATTGTGCTGACACCTGGAAACTCGTATTTGAAACAAAGCAGACAGGCCATGAAGGTTTCCGAATTTTGTTTCCCAATTTGTGACCTGACGGGAATGTTAAAGAAGGCATGTGGAATATTTACCCGTTCCTGTGCCCGCACCACCATTGCCATGTCTGCCACAGCAGCCTGCAGGGATGTGGTACTTACTCCCACCCATCACTTCACAGGCCAGTGGAAGATGTCCAGTTGGTTTTAATGATGGCAGTACTGGGCTGGCTTACAGACTGGGCACTTTATCTCCTCAAACATCCTTCTAATTGGAGCTATATGCCATGAATTAGCATGCTGCCAGGGTGACCTGGCAGCTGATGCTCTGTTCCAGGACATTTTCATACTGGGATAGTACAGGATGGGATCTTTAAGCAGGTTTAACCTGGGAAAACTCTGGTGTAGAGCAGTGGAGCCAAAGGCCGATGAAAGTTCAGATGTGCCAAAGATGCTTCTCAGTGCATCTCTAAATATTTCAAGAGGTACCAGCTGACATAAAGAGGCTGTTATGTAAATTTTCATTATTACATTACAGTTCTGCTTTTCAGACAGTTCAAGTTGTTGCTCTTATTGAAATCCCCAGTATGGTTCACACACATTGTCAGGAATAGCCGCCTGAGTGAAAAAAACAAAACCAGGAAATCTAAATCTGAAGCCAGCTACCGCCTTTTCCCATTTACTTCTTATGAACAGCCAATATTTTAACTGATTTTTTTTTAAGCCGACATGCCATGCTCCTCTGCTGCAATCTAATATCCCCCTAGCCCTGTGTTTTCAGCTGAGTCATGAGCCCTTTAACTCACGTGAGGGCTATGACCAGCTGCTCCATCTTAACCATCCTTACCAGTGTTGTCAAAGGCAACTAAAATGTGCAGTACTGGAGGGCCGGGAAGCAATTCTCTGTAGTTCAGACCCTGGCGTTCCTGCATCTGGTCAGATGACTTCTGCAACTTGAATTATTTGCTATCAAAAAGATCTGTGTTCTTCCTACACCACAGCTGTGATAAACCTTCCTATGTCTGCTGTACAGCACCGAGAGCTCTTTAAGGTCTGCAGCAATGTCTCTATAAAGTTCAAGATTAAAATAATAATTATAAGAAAGCAAACAAACATCATAATCATGGGAGAAAAAAGCCCAGCCGCCTCCTACTCGCTACTGCATCCCAAAGAAATTATGCTGTTCCTCCTTATAAATAATAGGGGTGTGCAACGTGTCATTCCTATTCAGTGTTTGTGGGTTTTTTGGTGCTTATTGATGCTGCATCTGTTTTGTCAGTGCGTCAGCTAATGGAGAAAGTTAATTGTGTTGGTTGTAAGGCCACCTGTCACACACATGCCTCATTTCCATACTAATAGCCCAACAGTGGCAGGCAGTGTACTCCTCTGCAGTAACATACACAGCCTCTTTGGCAACCTGGGCCAAATGTGCCTATGCAGCAACTGCAGCCCTCTTCTCTGAATGCCTCCAGTGTTGTGGCAACCGAGCCCTGTATTAACCCCCTGCGGGCCTCCCCAGCCTGGAGTGATTCTTTAAACCCTCACAGACATGCAGAGCGTCATGCTTTAGCATGGGAGGACAGGGGGCAAAGCTCTGCTTCCTGATCAGGTTGGGTGCCTTGTGCCCTCCCTGGCCAGCCAAATATTTTGCTCCCTTTACATTTTCAGATTGGGTGCCCATCGCCAGCAAAACCTGGCGAGCGCTGTCAGTAGCGATGTTCACATTGGTGGCAAGGGCTGGTTGAAAGCCCATCTTTTTTGTCTCTTCTGTTAACATTTTGAACAAAAGAGGCTATGAAGATTGGAGCCTGGGAGAGAAAACATGCCCGCGGCTGAGGCAGACACACCGCACTGGGCTGCACTGGGTCTCAGAAAGACATGAAAACAAATTCACTTTGGTGATAGAGCCAATGCCAGAAAAGCTATAATTAATGAATATTTTATTTTAACATATGGGAAACTATTCTACTCAGCCAAATGGTCGTAGGTTTTACTTCCTTCTTTCTTTCCATTCCTCTTTTCATATAGAAGATTACTCAAGTAAAGGGATTTATTTTGAACTACC